>JAURVB010000076.1:0-13224 GCA_033002965.1 Piper betle | reverse complement strand
TTGAGCTTGGTGAGGAAGAACAAGCTTCTGATCATGAATCTCCTCCCTCAGAAGCTCCAAATGACGACGACGACACTGATGGGGCAAGAGAAACGCCCAGCAAGGCGGAGACTTCCTCAGAATCGAGACGAAGAAAGAGCAAGGAAGCAATAGAAAGGAAGGCGCCAATTGCCACAACCCATACACTAGAAGAAGAAGATGGGAGAAGAAAGCGGCGAAGAAGATGCTCAACCAGCACAAGTCGTCGGAGAAGACAGAACACATCGAAGAAGAAGATGATGAAAAAGTAGAAGAAGAAGTGAAGCCCATCGCCATTTTTGAGTCGGAAGACGCCATTGGAGGAGAGGAGGAAGCAGATATGGCGGCGCAGGACGTACCGCCGCCGGCGACAGCAGAAAGGAGACAGGTGAAGGAGAGAAGACGGTGCACTGCCGGAGTGCTTGCTGCTCATGCTGTACGAGCCCAAGCTCTCCATGGAGGTGTCCAAGGAGATGGGTCTGGAAACTTCTTCAATGGCGCTTAACAAGATCGCCGCTACGTAGCGGCGACACCGCCGTCGGCGGCGGCGGCTGCGCATGGTCGGCCGGCGGAACAGCACCGACTCGAGGCCCTCGGGGCCGTCCGGCAACCGAGTCGCCGCCGTCTCCGCCGCCACGGCAGCGGCAGCGACGGGTGGCCGTCCTTCGCCGCCCTTGTCGATGGCCTGTGGTGACTGGTGAAGGCGGCGACGTACGGGCTACGGTGCTGCTCGTTGATCGGGCCGATGCGGACGTCGGCCAGGCTGGCACCCGACCCCGTTTGGAAAAGTGGTGAAAGGTGACCGGCCGCGCGCGCTGCTCGACCGACCCCGTCTCCTGATTATTCCTTCTATACGATTTTTGTCCTTGATAAATCATGTTGTTATTTTGTCTTTCGAGTTTTGAAACTTAATTTCCTGGCTGCTTCAGTTTTGAAAATTTTAACATTTGTTTGATGTTCCAATTTCGCTTGTTTTGAAATCGTGTATATTTAGTTATGTTGTACGTAATTCGCGTGCTTTTGTAATAAATAATTTGTTGTCTTAAATTAATATGGTTGGTTACTATTAGAGCTAATGGGTAAAACTAAAAAACTATTCTGACGTTTCAGCTGGAGATGCCCGGCAGTGCATGGCAATCTGATTCAGTTCTATTTCATAAGTTACTGTTGATTTTTCTGTCAGTACGACGGCTATATCCTAGGTCAATCATCATATCTTAACCAATTGAGTATTAGTGTTGATTATTTGAAATGAAGCGTGATTCTTGTGTGTCGTCGCAAATGTAATAGCTTTATGAATGATTGCAGTGAAGTTTTGTGGATTAGGAAAAGCCTAGAAGACAGGGTGTCAAGGACATGGGGTGGAATGGAGGAAACAAAGGACGGGAGGGGTGATTGAATGAAGCATGTAATAGGATGTGGACAGCTCATGTTGTTATGTGGGAAGACAAAACAAATTCTGGTGATTGGTGTTTAAAGTTAGTGGGATCAGACTTGCTAATGAAGTTGAATTTGTCCAGACTTGCAAGCTACACTTCATTAGGACTGGTTTTAGTGGGGTGGTTGGTGGACACTAAGTTATCATTGGCTTGATGTGATATTTCATTCTGGTGCTAATGGACTCTGGTGACCCTCATGACTATATAATTATTCCAAGTTTGATATGGATCAGATAAATGGTCAGAAAGACAGCTCATATGCAAACAGACGACATGGTGATACTTCCTTCAGTTCTTTTCTTCGGCATGTACAGCAACATGTGTTTGGATCAAATTGATCCAAACAACACCTTGACATTCACGCAGGCATGCCTTGCAATGGGCATGACAGTGGTGGCCAGTCAGGTAGCCACGTCAATGGTGACAGCCATTTGAAACACACGTCGGCATTTCTGATCAGTTACACGGGGCCCATCAAAAACTGGCTGTTGTTGAAGGCATGGCCGCATTGAATGTCTGGCTGGGTACCAGGCCTCTTGCTGCACTTCACCACTTGCTTGCCATGGCAGAGTTCGAAGGGCAATATTGGAGGCCTCCTACTTCCCACCTAGGATGCAAATTTACAGCTCTTAAAGCATGGTTTCCTGATCGGCACAATATTGTCGATACCATGTCCTAAAGAGTCAGTATGTATCAAAATCAAAACAATTCAATCTCATTTATATAATATTTTAAAATATTTTATATAGAATATTTACAGTATTATATATATAATAGTCCAAAATTTTACTAATTTATAAGTAACAATTTGAAAAGTTTTAAAATATAAATCCGTGGATATGTTTACCATAATTTAAAATAAAAATTAATTTGTTACAATTTTTCAAAATCAAGCTAAACTACATAATTTTATTTTTATTGTGTAATTTGTTAGTTATTTTTTAAGGTGAATTATTTCTACTTATCCATCAATATACAAAAATAAAATATTATAGTACATATAGAATAATGGGGAATGAAAAATGTTTTAAGTAAAATGAATTCTTTTCAATGAGGTAATACAGCTGCAACAAGTGAAATACTGTAAGAATATTAATTATTCGCATTTTATGTAACTAATAAATAAATGAATACTCTTAATTATATTTTAAGCTTAACTTATAAATGACCAGTAAATTTTATAAAAATATTTATATATGAATATAATAATTATTTTTTTATACACTTTTTTTATTAAATATTCATTTTGTTGGTTATTTTTAAAAATGGAATTACATTAAATATATTTTACAACATTGAAACTTTTAGGCGCCACCTAGCTAAATAATCATTACGCCTTATAAGCACCGATGAGGTTTAAGCATGGTTGCATGAATCGGAATCGGAATCGGAATCGGTTTTCCCGTGAATCGGAATCGGAATCGGAATCGGTCTGAATCGGCCAGGAATCGGTTTTGTTGAATCGGTCCAAATTAATTTAATCGGTCATATATAATAATTTGACAATTTATAATATAAATATATTAAAATTGGATATTGATGTTATTTTGATATTATTCTGTGTATTATAATTTATGATATTTTTAAATATTTTTAAGATTTTTTTAATTATTTAGAATTAATTATTATTTTTGACTCGAGTTAGACTCGAGTCAACTTTTAATTACGAGAATGCCACTCTTTACCCCCGCCGCCGCCGCCGGCCCGGTCGGCGGCGAGTCTCGCGGCGGCGATGTCGGAGGATGTCGGCAGCCCGGTCGGACGAACAGGCGGCGGTCGGACGGCAGATTCGCGGCGGAATCGCGGCGCTCGCGTCGGCCGGCGGAACCCGAGTTCGGGCGGCGGTCGCAACGCTGCGGCGGAATCGTGGCGGAGGGCGGAGCTGAGGTCGGAGTCGGGCGGCGGTGGCCTGGTCGGACGGAGGACGGCCGAGGGAGGACGGCGCAAGCGCGGCGGAGGGCGGCGGAGCGAAGGTCGGAGTCGGGCGGCGGAATCGGGGGAGGGTATGATTTAGGTTTTTAAATCCAAATTACCATTTTACCCATGCTTAAATAATTTAATAAAAATTATACCTAGGGTATTTTGGTAATTTCATAAAAAACCGATTCCGATTTAAATCGGCCGATTCCGATTCCGAGTTAAATCGGTCGGAATCGGCCGAAACGGGCCGATTCACGACCCGATTCGGGGCCGACCGAGTCGGCCCGAAATCGGATCGGCGCGACGCCGATCCGATTTAAATCGACCGGTCTCACTGAGATCGACCGATCCGTCCATGGGTTTAAGAGCCAAATTGATTTTTTCAAAAAAGCACATCATATTGCTTATATTTCTGCATCAATTACTACGGTCAGGATGTGAGAAATATTAGAACGGGAGCCCCCATGCTTGCACGTACCTTTCAACTCCGGGACTCCGTGATGCGCAGTACCTTCAATTCCTTGATCCGTGCCATCTCTTCTGACGTCAACAAGTTGCAGCAGTTCCTGATGGACAGCTCTTGCTGCGAAGTGAGTCGAAGCAGATCGACTGGGGCTTGGTCAGCTCTCGATCCATTCAATCACCAAATGTTTCAGATTTGGGAGGCTCGGCGACTCCATTAGCGGCTTTGTTGGCATTTCATCAAGTCTAATTCGCGCCACACCCAGTGGTATGCACCCTCATGTTGCTGCAACGTTGGAGCGCCGGAGGGATTGAAGTGACGGTAGCGCGACAGATGCTTTCTTGAATGTCTTTAATCTCCGGATCATGTGATATTTCTAGAGATTTTAGCTCCGGGTAGCCTACTACAAATCCTTGAGACGGCTTTCGTCATAGTGGGCAGTTACGCAGATTGAATGGCCTCGATACTGGGTGGGAGAAACTCTCGCGGTGACAATTCCCGGAGCCGAAGGCATCGTTGCGGCCGCTACTGTATTTAGTAGACGTTGGTTCCTCTCAAGTTCATCAATTTTTATCATCAATGGATTCCAAAACTTAATTGTCCATGCCCCAAAGAGTTAGCTCTTCCAGGCGGGGGAAGAAGCCACCCACTAGGGGCGCTGCCTCCTACTCGAAAATTCACTTCCTACTTCTATCACCCTTCTCTCATGTCAGCAATGCTGGGTTGTTTTAGGAGGCAGCCGGTCAGATGCCTCGGGCCAACTGGGGTGATGTTGGAACATTTGTAGAGGCGCAGTTGCAGCAAGTGCATGGAGATGCAAGAGGTGGAAACATACCCATTACTCAGGTTATTGCAATCCATCCAACGGGAAAACTTGCCACCGTGGTGCTTATAAACTGATAATTCGTACACGCGGCGGTGGACGCAGACCTTCCAACACCACCTTCCTCTTCCTCTTCTTTAATCTCATCTCTAGCTCTCTAATTGGTTCATACCAAAAGCAACCGACGAAGAAAGCTCTTCTCTTCCAGATTAGCAGCGCATGCCCTCCTCCCTACCTCCCACATTGTCCAACCTCATTATTGCAAGAACGCCGCGGAGGAGATTGAGGCCTCCCAGCTTCCCGATGTTGCTCCTTCCGTCCTCCTTCCTCGACACATAATATGCGGGTAAGGTGAGCAGACAACTTAAAATCCCGATCATCGCCGGCACTCTTTGCTACACCTCGACGTTCGGATGTTACGAAGTTGATCAAGTTCAAGATTAATATGCAAATGGTGAGCCTTCAAAAACCATCAAGAGTTCGTAACTTCCCTTCACCACTCAGCCAATCAAGCAACCAGCCAGTTTTATCTTCTTCTCTAGGTCCTTCTAACCGGCAATGACGTATATTTCTACTCGTGGAAGTCCCAATTTGAGTTTTCATGCCAAAGCTGGTAGAACCAAATCATGCATTTTGCAACCAATTGCAGTCCCATTTTCATATTTATCTTTTTCGGGCTCTTGGAAGAGTGAACGACCCAGTAACTCGTAAAAATACCCTTCACCAAGATCCTCAATTTCTCTTGGCTGCTCATTTTCTACAACACATCCTTGTGCCACCCACAACCTTATAAGTTCATCCTTGTTTATGTGCCAGACTTTTGGATAGATTGAAAAATATCCAAAACAATTTCTCAAGTGAAGACAGGTTAATATAGCTCAGCAACAAATCCGGGATTATGTCCACTTCTGATTGAGGCAAAGTCCACACCTCATTTTGGAAGACTAAATCCCAATTTTCTTTTGAATTTTTATCCCGAAGCATGCTGGCCATAGTTTTTACCGAAAGGGGACGACGTTTGCACTTCTCTACTATTTTCTGATCTATCTTTGCTAGTTCTTCACCATAACTCTTCCTAGATAATGCTATTCTCTCAAAACTTAACCAGCAATTGTCACTTCGCAACTCTCCCAATGGGTGCTCGTAATCATTTCCGTGATTTTCGCAACTTGTGCTTTCCGAGTGGTGACTACTATCCTACTACCTTTTGCTCCACGTTCAGAATGTTCTTCAGTTTTTCCACTTGCTGTAATCCTCAATCCATACATCATCAATAATTAGTAGATATCTTTTACTGTTGAGTATTTCAACCAGTTTTTTACTCAAAGGCTGAAGTTCTGTTGCTCCTGAGCTGCTACCGCCATCATCTCCGATTACTATTTTTTATTATTTCTCTCACATTAAAATCATTTGACACATATACCCACAACATTTTTTCAAAGTGTCTCTTCACCCTCTGATCATTAAACACAAACTGTGCTAAAGTTGTTTTCCCTACTCCTCTCATGCCAACAATTGAAATAGTTGAGGCATGTTTTGTATTATCAATATCAGCTTCCAAGTTTTTTATGAGTTATTTTATGAAGATCTCTTTATCCTCATCCCTACCCCAAACAATTCCATCACACATATAAGAGTAGGTGCTTCTATCCGTCTGCATCACGATTTCTATCTCACGAAGCTGATATAGATCTCTTTCTTCTGCTATCTGATCTAACTTCACTTTGATGACACAAAGTCTACTACCAGATGTGATTTGTAGGTTAATAAGCTTGATGTAAGGAAGAGGAAGTATTAGAAAATTCCGTACCAGGCCTCGTCGACCAGGACGGAGAGTCTGACCAGATTTCACAGTCCACTCCTCAAGCAAGTCGTCCATCTCATAAGCAGCTTCCTGGAGCTTTTAACAGCCGAACTCTCACAGACATATCTTGAATCTGCCTGATTTCTGCATCTTGCAACAGTGACCGGACTGTATCCAACGTTGTGGATATTGTCCTGAGCGCACTCGAGACCCAAGTTCACCACCACTTTGTCTTTGGCAAAATCGACAAGACTTTTAACTAGAACAGAAATAATCACGCCTAGCATGTTGGCTGTTTCAGAGAACAAAATACGAAAGAATAAACCGAAACAAAAAGCAAACAAGCTGTTTGGTCGATGAGGTCCTTCTGTTTCGCTGGGTGTATTGCATCTTTTTTAATTGCCATATTGCATACTTGACTTTGCAAAATCAATAAAAATATGTTTCTTTATCATGACTTTGGTCTGTTCGTGCAAAGTCAATATGAATAAGCTTGTTGATTGCCACTTCGTAATGAAACCTGCCTGACATTAATTTTTTTACTGTTTCCTTCCTGTTTCCATTGTTGCAAGATTTTTGTTTTCTGCCAAACGGGAACTGCATTTCTATTCTTTTTCTCGTAGTAATTATTACTTAAAGTAGTGGGCACATAATAGACAAAAAAATAAGTTCTATGGTGGATAATATGTGGGGTAATTTTTATTTTTCACCAAAATAATTTGAAAGCAGAAGAGAGAAGTCGGGATAGGAGCCCGAATAGATGTAAAACTCATGTCCATTTTATTTTTTTAAATTTTAAGAAAATATTTTTATAATATCCCCTACTGTTCGGAAAGGATGCTTTGTAAAAATTAACCAACACAAGGGGCTTATTATTAACATTCATAACCGAAAGGATACGCCCATAATTTTATGAAAACCGTTCCCGGCCGGCGATCGCCACCGCCGTCGCCACCCGACCTCTGCCGATGTCATTGAAGAGCTTCAAGGAATCTCTGACGCCCTGCTCCTCCTTCTCCTCATCTTTCTCTTTTGCTTCGTCCAATTCGCGCCTCTTAGATCTCGAATCCGACCCAATCCCCCAACGACGTCCTCCCAAGTCCTCCCTCTCCCAGCAGCTCCAGCGCCTCCACGAAAACCCTCTTCCTCCCCCTCCTCCCCCGCCGCCGGCTCCGAATCCGGCGACTCAGGAGGGAGAGTGGTTTGGGGAAATTAGAGAAGAAGAAGAAGATGGGGATGGCTTCTGTGTCCGTTCCGAACGGGGTGCGCCGGCGGTTCTTGCCTCCGGTGGTGCTCCGATTGGACCGTTCGAGCCCTTGGTCCTCTCCTCCCCCGAAGAATCCCGGTTGATACAGGTTCTTTGATGCGAACTCATGGCTCTTGGAACTGAGGATTTCATTTTTTTTAATAATTGAATTAAAAGGCTCAATATATAATCATGAAGTTTCGTTCTTTCATTGAATTAAGCGGCTTGACGTTTGTGTTGGCGGCCCTTTGGGCCCCAAAACAAACATGCAACATGTATAATGACCTCACTTTATCCAAAAGCTGGTTCACCTTCCAATTAGTCTATATACAAGTCAATATTATCATGACTAGCCTAATTAGCCTATATTTTATACTGGCCTAAGAGCCTGGGTAGTCTTAGTGTTTGCCCATGTCAATTGTGCAAGTCTCCTTGAATTATGCTTGATGACTTAGGGGTGATGATTTAAGAGGAATTTAATAGGTGATGATACGTAGGTTCTGTCTTATGAAAGGGAGATTATGTAGATCATGATAATTTCAGGGTAGCCGATGTGTGGAAGGGAGATTGATGGGTTAGTCCACGTATGTGGTAGATGAGGTTTGTGACTTATGCATAGGCTAACGGAAAAACTTTATTTTATGAACTACCTTTGAGATTAAGAGAGACCCGTGATATATGTTGCAAGTCCCCCAAATTGGGATTAAGAGAGATCCTCTGTTGCAAGTTCCCTTTGGGGTCTACCATTTTTTCATTGATAAATATATGAACTTAGAACGAACTTCTTTTATTTAAAGAGTTGGCTTGATGTTTGTTCATTGATACAGTATATGAACTTAGAATTTACTTTTTTTATCAAATAAGATGGTCTGATGTTTAACGATTAAAACAGTATCAATGATCAAACATCAAACCATTGAGGTCCTAAATTTTGCTTTATATTTTAAATTTTGTGGTGGAATGACCTAGGGGATCTTACAACTTGTCTGCTACCTGTGATATGTGCACCTTGATTTTCAGAAGTAACTAGTGTTAGATGAACTAGTTCATCTGCTGCCCCTCTAAGTAAACCATGGCATAAAAGGCTACTATTCCAATGATTATGCAATGGGCTAGCTAGCGTCTAGCTTGCACACACCACCATTATATTTCTGATCTTAGGTGGACTTTTTTAGAGCCACTTCAATAATGTCCTATGAGTCTTTATTGTGAATGTCAAGTAGCTCATGAAATATGCTTTGTGGATTTGACTCCTTGCTGTACAGGATGTGCCACTTACCCATGAAAAATATATTGGTATTTTCAGCTTTGCTGCTTTTTACATTTTGAAAACTCTAACGAGCTTGTTATGTGCAATAATTTGAATTTTTTTCCTCTAGGTTCCGGCTTCTATTAACTGTAGGCTCTTTGAGCATCAGAGGGAGGGAGTTAGGTTCTTTTACAGTTTGTATAAAAAGAATCATGGTGGCATTCTTGGAGATGACATGTAAGTTCTATTTTATTTTATGCCTATGCCGACTTCTTAGATTATAGCCTAATAAGCGAGTTACAAACAATAGATAAGTTTATTAAAGAGCACCTTGCAGCAACCAATATTCCTATTTTCTTTTAGTCTTGATTGTGCATACTAATTTGTGCTTGCTACTTTTCACAGGGGACTTGGTAAGACTATCCAAATTATTGCTTTCTTAGCAGCTGTTTTAGGAAAGGGTGAGGAACATGGGAATGCTAATGTCAAGAGTATCCACACTTTGGGTCCTGTGCTTATAATTTGCCCAACTTCAGTAATTCGAAATTGGGAGAATGAATTTGCTGAATGGGGAAGCTTCAAAGTTTCTGCATATCATGGCCAAAACCGTGATTTGATTCTTGATAAAGTTGAGTCATGCGAGGTGGAGATTGTTGTAACCAGCTTTGATACTTTTAGAATCCACAATCAAGAGCTGTCAAGTATTGTATGGGATATTGTCATTGTTGACGAAGCACATCGCCTCAAAAATGAAAAATCCCAACTCTACAAGTCTCTTTTAGGAATTAGTACTTCAAAAAGATATGGTTTAACTGGAACTGTAATGCAGAATAAAATTCTCGAACTGTTTAATATTTTTGATTGGGTTGCACCAGGTTCTTTAGGAACACGGGAACATTTTCGAGATTTCTATGATGAACCTCTGAAACATGGTCAAAGGTTAAGTGCTCCTGAAAGATTTACGAAAATTGCTGAGGAGAGGAAGGGGCACTTGGTTCAGGTGTTGGGTAGTTATCTATTAAGGAGGACTAAAGAAGAAACTATTGGACATCTCATGAGGGGAAAAGAGGATAATGTGGTGTTTTGTGCCATGAGTGATGTGCAGAAGAGGGCTTACAGGAGGATGTTAGAATTGCCTGAGCTTCAGTGTCTCATAAACAAGGACCATAAGTGCAGTTGTGGAAGCCCTTTAACTCAAGTTGAATGTTGCAAAAGAACTGTACCAGATGGGATTATATGGTCATATCTTCACAAGGACAACCCAGAAGGTTGTGACTCCTGCCCCTTCTGCCTAGTTCTTCCATGCCTGGTCAAGCTCCAACAGGTACTTCTATCATGCTTTGTCTTATCTTGGGTGGGTCCTTCTGTGAGTTCGAAAGTTTGAATTTGGAGGTTTTATTCTTCTTAAGGCTGTCTTAATTTAATAACTTGTTTTTGCTAGCTTAGCTATCTTCCACCATCCTGTTTTGTCAGTAGTTTTATTCTGAACAGCATATGAAAAGGTTGGGACTTGGCAATATTATGTTCATCCACAGATACAATGTTACATTGTAGTTATTACATATTTGCTGACGAAATTTTCATCCAGACGTATTTATAGAGCCCTTATTAACTTACCATTCGCACTTTTAAATTTGTATTCTCATTTCTAGATAAGCAATCACTTGGAGCTGATAAAACCCAACCCTCGAGATGACAAAGAGAAGCAACAGAAAGATGCGGAGTTTTCATCTGCTGTGTTGTGTGGCGACATTGATTTGGTTGGTGGAAATACCCAAAATGAGAATTTTCTAGGCCTACCGTAAGTGGTGTTGAACATTGTGGAAAAATGTGGGCTTTAGAAAGGCTTATGACATCCTGGGTTTCACAGGGTGACAAGGTTCTTTTGTTTAGTAATTCTTCTGTCAGGTATACTTTTGAACTTGAACCCTATGAATTTTTGTTCTTTTCTTACCAATCACCATACCATGTTCCTGCTCCGTAGTACCAATTGAGTGAACTTGTATGAGCGGTGATGAACCCTGTTTTCTCTTAGCTGTAAAACAGAAATTGTTAAAAGAAAAATGGTTCTGTGATGATGGAAGCAACAAACTGCTGACATCTCGTTAACTTTACATCATGATTTGATGATCATATTTTTAAAGCTCTCCCATTTACAGGATGCTTGACATACTTGAGAAGTTCTTAATAAGAAAGGGTTGCTGTTTTTCACGTTTCGATGGTTCAACTCCTATGAGCTGTCGCCAGTCTCTTGTTGATGATTTCAACCGCAGCCCGAGCAAGCAGGTATGCATGGACTTTTCCTGTTTCCTTTTACCAGTGTTCCTTATCTTCTATGACTATTTTGCATTTTCTGCTTAGGTTTTCCTCATATCAACTAGGGCTGGAGGTCTGGGGTTAAATCTTATCAGTGCAAATCGGGTTGTGATATTCGACCCAAACTGGAATCCTGCTCAAGATCTGCAGGCGCAGGACAGATCCTTCCGTTATGGTCAAAAGCGACACGTTACAGTGTTCCGCTTACTTGCGGCTGGTTCTCTTGAAGAACTTGTATATTCCCGCCAGATTTATAAACAACAGTTGTCCAATATTGCTGTTTCTGGTAAAATGGAACAGCGGTACTTTGAAGGTGTTCAGGTTTGACTTATTGAGCTTTTGCATTGATTATGTGTCTCCTAATTGGTCTTTCAGTTGCACATATTGATTCTGGCCCCATCTGCAACCAAAATCTGTTTGGGGCGTATTTTTAGTTACGTGATACCAATCTAACTATAGAAAGCAAATCAGTTTTAACTTTACTGTCATATGTTTTTGGGCCTTTTTGTATAGAGTACTGGAAGTTAGTTCTTTTATGATTCCGTTTTTGTTGTGATTGGTACTACAATTGTTCATTGTCACAGCCAATCTGTTCTTCCACCTAGTTTGCGTACTATTATCAATTAAGCCTTCACAGGATTGCAAGGAAATTTCAAGGCGAGCTTTTTGGCGCTTGTAACCTATTCCGTGATCTATCTGGTAAGCTTTTTACCAAAGAGATAATTGAAATGCATGGTAGACGTTACCAACGAATGTCATCTAAGAATTGTCATCGCAGCCACCAGAGATTTCTGAATCATCATATGCAAGACATGGGAGGAGATAGTAGCAACAAGCCAAATATATCCCATAACAAAAGAAACTTCACAGACTTTGGTAGGCTGTTGCTCATATCCATGTCTTTTAATTAGTTTATGCTGTTCAACAATATAAATTGAACATTTCGATACTTTGCTGGCAGGCATTTTGTATGCACATAGGAATGAAGATATAGTCAATGTCAAGACCTGGTTCTCGAGTGACAAGAGATGTAGATCCCTCAAAAAACATGAATTTTTCCTGCAAGAACTCATCATTCAAAAGTTGTGATATGCCCAAAAAACAAAACAAGGCAACTGGTGTTCCACTAAAAAAGCAGAGGAAGAACACAGAATCTGGTCATCTTGCACAGTTTATGGGCATGGATGAACTAGAATTTAGCAAGTGGCTACTCAATGCATCACAAGATCAAAGAGAGAAAGTGCTTCAAGACTATAAACATCATAAAAACGGGATAAGATGGGCCAAGGCTGATGCCTTTTACGGAGGTGATTTTTACCTGTATAATGTGTATAGTACAAGCTCATACGATGCAACAATTACAATGGGGATCCGAGGGGTGGGTGGGGAGGGGATGGGTGGCCGTTGATTCGGGGTGGATGGATGGTTGTGGTTGAATTTGGGGTTTTGGTGCGGATTGTGGTGTGAAGGAAGGGCGGGAAAGGTGAGGAGATTGAAAATTTGAAGGGTGTGAGCATTTTTATCTTGTAAAAAAATTGAACTTGGAACTCCTCCATTAGTACACAGCATGGTTGCATAAATCGAAATCGGAATCGGTTTTCGAAGGAGTCAGAATCAGAATTACAATCGGTCTAAATCGGATAGAAATCGGTTCAGTTGAATCGGTTTAAATTGGTCCAAATTGGCCGTATACAAAAATTTAATAACTCATAATATAAATACTTGAAATATATAATTATATAGTTTTTTACATAAATATACAAATTTATAATTTAATACAAGTATAAAAGAGTATCACAATTTATCATTACAATACCTTAATGTCATAAGTATAACATTTGATATATCATCATTTGTGCTGTATCAAATAATAACAACGACATTAATACAAGTCCAAAAAATAAATATTCAGCATAATTTTACATAGTGATTATTACTAAATCATC
>JAURVB010000073.1:0-43194 GCA_033002965.1 Piper betle | reverse complement strand
TTGTGATTCATGCGGGGTAACATGTTAATTATCTCCCATTACTTGTGTATTTTAACTTGATTTTTGGTGGTGATGTAAGATAACTAGGAAAAAATAGATGGAAGGGGAGAAATGATGGACGAAAGGGGAGAATTAATAGATGAGGGCTCAAGAACGAGGAAGAACAAGAATAACACCTTGTATTCTCAATCAAAAATCAACCAAAACAGTTATTGTTGATTTGAGTCTCATATTTATAGACTATACATGATATATCCTTATTCTAGCACAACTTGAATTCCTGATGAAAATAAAATCACGAAAATAATCTAATGATTCCCCAAAAATATAAAATTACATAAAAGTCTCTAAAAACATAATTAATTAGAACATGAACTCAAAATACTAAAGATGCCCTGTATTAGTTGGCAAGCCATAGCCACTCTTTTCTACAAATCATCATGTTTTGTTGTCTAATACTGTGGCATTGGCTATCTACTAACCAGGAATGGTGCTGGGGTGATATACATAACTTTAATCTTTCAGGAGCATTAGACAAGACATCCTATTTTAATTGCAAAGCAGATTTATATGTGCTACCTATTGACTTCTTTGGACTGAGTTTGATTGTCATATAAACGGCAATATTACACTTATTTTTGCATTTCATGTTCATGGACATGTAAATTGTTTACTTGATTTGGTATAGTTTTTTGTTTTATTGTATAATCTAATATCATTTTACTATTCAATGAAAATTAAGCTTGCAAAGCAGATTTATGTGTACTATATTCTGATTTCTTCTAGGGCTATTTTCACATAAACTGCACTTCACAAAAAATTAAAGTTATTGACTAGATTGGGTTAAGTTTTGTATTTTTGTGTTATCTTATGTATTGCTTTCAAATCTTAAAAGGCTATTGTAAGAAAATTAGCTTGTCTTATTTCCATGATATATCTATTTGAATAGTGAATGATAAATTCTAACACTTCCATGTATGTGTTTATTTCTCTTATATTTTCAGATGTATCCTATAATTGGAAAACGGTACAGATGTATGGATTGCCCTGAAAAAGTGGGATTTGACCTGTGCGAGGGCTGTTATGGTACCAAATCAAAGCTTCCAGGCTGATTCAACCAACGGCATACAAGCCAATTATCAACGCAAGCTAGTATAACCTGAAATGACACACCGTATTGTTTTGCAACTTATGGTTGGCGATGATCCTGTTTATCCTATGCCTTCTGATAATGAATCTGACAGAAGCCTAGTAGATTCACCTTCCACTTCCTGAAACTATGATGTACAAAACCTTTATGTTTCATTTATATTATGAAGGTGAGTGTGCAACGTTTGCTCATTCCTTGGACGATAACTGCCAAAGATCTAGAAGTACTTGAATTCTGGATGTTTTTTGGTAATGATTTTTAAGGTACGGGCAGTTCACAAGGATTGTTGCTACCAATCTATTCTGAACCACCTCTCTTTCAAAAAGGAGAATTTTATTCTTTTTTTACATTTTCGCACCCATGTTAACACGGATTACCATGGAAAATCAAAATCTACGATCCGTGGTACAATGGGCAAGCTTAGACTCTGGCTGGTTGTAAATAAGTGAGATAAATCCATTTTAATAGTTGCATGATTTTGTCCTACTTGATTATTTTTTCTCAACTTTCTTTTTGTATACTGAAAATTGTGGGGTATTTTGTGATCGGCGGATTTCTTTTGTCACAGTGAGAAGGCTGGATATTGTCTATCCGTGAAAAATTAAGCTTTCTAGAAAAGTCATATTGATAAAAATTGCAGAAATGGATATAATGGGATGGATGTGTGGTAATACTATAGGAGATTAGGGGCTGGATAGTGTTACAAAAGCAGTTCAAATAACAGTTAATAAGTATAAAATTTGTGGATAAAAAAATCATTTAAGATGTTTCAGACATCCTAAACGAAAGCCTCAGGTGTAGTTGTGAGTAGATTCATTTGCAATTTGCAATTCTTGAATTCAGAAAATAAGATTTGTCAGAACGTTTACCCTAATCTCACAAACAAAACATTCTCAAAGTATTAATGACAGACCTGTTAATAGCAACATTATCCCCAAAAAAATGTAGTTAAATTGTTATTCTAGTTAGTTAAACTTCCCAAGCATCGGTATGTATTGATCATTGTTTTGAAGGAACATTGTTTGAAACAAATGCCACAGTAAAACGATGATGATAATCTCTGACCATTGTCGCAGATAAACCAGCCAGGTTTCCCATCATATATGTGACCCTATAAACAGAAAATATGGCCGACAATAGTTGGAAAATTGTTTTTTTTAATACATTTTTTTCTCATTTTCCAATACCTGATAGACAAACAAAAAATGGGTAAGTTGAGTTCATATTTGTTGGTCTATCGGGAGGCCATTTCCTACCATATGGATAAAAAAAAGGTGCTGATATAATTTTCTTCTGAGTGGTTAGAGAAAAAGGAAAATGTGGGTGAAGTTGGCCTCCTCACAAGAAAGATTTTTTTGGTTGGAAGACGAATACATCTGAACTCTAAATTCTTCTAAGATCTCACAAAAGTTAATCGTATATTTAATATTTATTGAAATAAGATTCAATATATTAATAAGAATATAGATCTTTAATTTTAATTGATTATTTTTGAATAATTTTAATTACATACTTTTAGAAAATAACTTTAGCCTATTTAGTTGTTATAGTTCTTATTTATATTAACAATTCATTTTTTTACGACAAAAGTCAATTATCTCACTCAAGGTATCTGTTATTTTCTGGAGGGTTCAAGCCCTCCCAACCACCTAACTTTCTAACATGGTTCTAGCCAAATCCATTTGCTTTGAAAAAAAAATTACAGTTGTATAAATAATTTTCTCACGGTTAAACACTCAACCTTTTGTTACCAAATCACTTGTGACATGCGAAAGGATGCAGCAAACGAAAGAAAACAAAGGAGCAAGGTAGGCAAGCTCTGCAGCATGAACTATAATCTGAGAGAGTGGGACTGGCGAGGATTATCTGATCCGAGCTCACGTGTGACATTGCCATGAAAAAGAAGAAGAAAAAGAATGAAAGATATGCAGGCTGTTCATGAGTCATGGATCGTGACAAGCTCCACTTAAAAGCTGCAAACTCTGCGCACGAGGCTCCTTTCTGACTCCCTAACCCCACCCACCAAATTGCCTACTTGCGATGTTTGGGTAGATGTATGTCGCCGCCATAATTTGGACCACAAAAGCCTTGTTCATAAGTGTTGTGGTGGTGAGCAGCAATGCATACAACATTGGATTCCCTTCGCCACTTGATCATAATTGATTGATGCCCGCTTTTCTTGCTGACTTGGGTTGGAGTCGGTGGGTGTATTAAATAATGAAGCTTTTCTAAACATGGTTATGACTTTGGAATTATTAATTATAAGACTTTTTTTCATTTAGGTTTGGTATAATCAGATTAGGGTCAATGGTATTATTTTTCTTTTTCATTGCTGTTTTTAGCAAATATATAGTGATGTGTTTATTTGTCATAATTTAAAATATTATATTGGATTACATGGTTGTCTTACCTGGTATATAGTCTTTAAATCTGATACATTTTCAAGTCTTTATATTATTTTAATTTATATTCAATTTTTTAATCTTGACATTTTGACAAAAGTTGGTTTATTGTAAAGCATTATAACTAGTATTAATAAAATATAGATGACACAATATTTTTTAATATTTAATAAAGTAGTTTATTTATAATTTTAAAAGTTGGTTGAACATATTCGATTAGATTGAACTAAATATGTTCTCTATTAGTTATAAATTTAGTATGATGACTGGTACAATATTTAAAATTTTGATCCATGCATCAATTCATTGGACGAGTCAAGAGTCACTTTTGCCTACATAATGTCAGCTCGTTTGATTCAAGTTCAATCCGAGTTGATTAGTATTTTTGGGTTTATTTGAATTTGAGCTGAGTTGATTTGTGTTTATCAATATTTGATTTAATTTAATTATACTAAAGTATTATTTTAAAATCAAAATATCTCAAATCAACTTAATTCTGCATAAAAATAATATAGACATGCATATTCTTATTTACAATTGTTATTATATCATATTCTTTTTTATAATTTTAGTTGAATTATTAGAAAGAAAATTAAAAATAAATATAGCCCAAAATTTTATTTTTTTAGATAAAATATCAAGCTTTATGTCGAAGTAAATCTACCTGAGGTTTTACTTATTTGAATTTGAGTAGAATTCCGAGTGGGATATTGACTCAAACCAAACTTAATCTTACATTAAACAATTCGATATATTTGCATCCTGAAACAATCTTCAACTATTGATTTTCCACAGTACATAACCCCAACCAAGAAGATCTAAATAAGAAGAAAAAGGAGGAATTGGAGTTGTGTACGCAATCCACTTGGACCATTCTTTCTTCTCCTTCAAATCTCTGCTAATGGAGTTGGTCTTCCATGAACAACTTTCTTCTTGTACTGGATAGACACCCCATTTGGCTTGACTATGGTGACCCAAAATTTGTCCATTAACCCAATTTTTTCGCCGCCAGTGGAGTTGGTCTTCCATGAACAACTGTCTTCTTCTTCTGGATTGCTCTACGACAACCATTTGGCTTGACTATGGCGACCCAATACACACAAGAAGTGCATTTGTATCAGGTTTATCTCTTGAAAAGAGTCTAATATGCCATTGAAGAGATCACTTGTCTTCCGATATGTATAATATAATCATAAGAGCAAAAATCTCCAGTAAGCTGTAAGATCCAATCAGCAGCTAAAAATGTATTGATGATAAAATCTATTTATTATGAAAATTTCAAATTTGTCATCAAAGATATATAACGAGGGATGATTTCCTATATATTGATTGGGTTTAATAGCCAATTTGACTGCAAGACTTTACAATAGATTTTCATTTTAAGTAAAAGTTTGTTGTAAGTTGGCTAATCATCATTTAAAAATTTATTGGCAATAAGATATATTTATTATCAAAATTGTAAAAGTACTATCTTAGATATTTAATGAAGGATAATTTTCTAGATGTTGATTGGCTATAAGACCTTACAGCGATTTTTATTCTAATGATGATACTAGCGTGACAAGAGGATAGGAAATATAGTTTGGTTTTGATTAGGAAGAGATGTGATTCGGATGTGCTGCAAGTTAGAAAGCATTCCTACTAATTTTAAGATAAGCTCGTGTAGGGCTACTGGACGAGCAACGAGCCGAGCTCGACTTATGTTAGAATTCGACTCGAATAGTTCGAAGTTTATTCAAACTCGGCACGAGATCGAACAAATTTTGAACATATATGTTTGAGCTCGACTCGAATATTTTTATGTTGTTCGAGCTCGAATACATTTAAACTATTTAATTTTGGTCATAGTTGAAAAAATCGAAATCGGAATCGGTTTTCGAGGGAGTCACTGAATCGGATTGAATCGGTCTAAATCGGTCAGGAATTGATTCAGTTGAATCGGTCTAAATCGGTTATATAAAAAAATTTAACAACTCATAATATAAATACATGAAATTAATTACATAATTTCTCAACATAAATACACAAGTTATAAGTTTAATGTTTGATATATCATCATTTGTGCTCTATCAAATGATAACAACAAGTCATAATACAAGTCCACAAAATCAAGGTTTAGCACAATTTTACATGGTTAGTACTAAATCATCCAATTCATTATAAATTAAAAATATAAAAACTTAATCACCAATAAAATTTGGATAATTTATTGCATAACAAAGCATGCTCAAATAAGCAGAGCAGGCTCTCCCCATTGAAAAAAATCAAATAGTTCACAAGTAAACAATACAATCTAAGTCGGTCATATAAAAAATTTGATAACTCATAATATAAATAAAAAGTAATCATACAAAAAAGATCAAATTTGACTGACAGGTACCATTTGCAAGATCATATATTACACATTTCTCACCAAACAATTGTATGCAAGATGATGATAATAATAGGGGAAAACAATCAGGCAGACACTCGTCAACCCTCAATCAAATTCTAACTTTGAATATTACGAATGAGCCCAATCCCAAAGAATAATATGAATTTTTGGGCATCAAACCTAACTACTTCAATAACTGCAACTATCAATTAAAACTAGAAATCATAAAAACAAAAGATCAAATTTGAAACAATTATTATTCGCAAGATCATATCCACATTTTTCAACCAAAAAATGCACGTAGTAGATGAAAATAATCAAAGAAAACAAACAGACAACAAAACAATCACACCTGGAATAGAACAAATCAAATGAATTTTAAACTTGAATACAAGGGAACGAATCAACCAAACTGCACAAAATCCGTGAACGATCACAAATCAGCTAAGTAAAAAGTAATCATACAAAAAAGATTGAATTTGACTGAGAAAGTAATCATACAAATTTGCACAACATACTATTTGTAATAAAAAACAACAGCTAAATATCAAAAGAATTGAGCATCAAATTCATCATCAACACACGCATCAACAAATAGCAGCTAGAACAAACACCAAATTTGCACAACATAGAATTTGTATCAAATTACAACAAATAGAAAAGGCAAACATGAAAATTTTCAAAAATTTTTTTGCAAAGGTACAATAGAGGCCAGAGAGAAGGGGCGGCGGCTGATTAGCGGAGGGAGGGCTGAGGCAAGGTTCGACGGCGTAGGGAATGGTAGAGGCAAGGGGTGGCACGGCGGAGGGAGGGACGAGGCCGAAGGGAAGTGGTGGCAGCAAACGGGCAGAGGGAGGGCAGACGCGGCATCGGAGGGAGGGGCAGAGGAAAGGGGTGGCACTTGGGGACGGTGGCAAAATAAGGGGTGAGGCCAGAGGGAATGGGTGGTGGCAGACGGGCGGAGGGAGAGCGGAGGTAAGGATCGGCGGCGGCGGATGGGCGGAGGGAGGGGTGAGGAAGTGATTTTAGGTTTTTTAAATTTTGATTCCACTTTTACCCATACATAAATAATTATTTATCATCATACTTAGGGTATTTTAATCATTTACCCATAAAAAACCGATTATTTCCGATTTACTCGATTCCAAATCAGTTATGAATGGGCCGATTCTACGACCATTTTATGAAAAAATCGAATTAGTATGTTTTCAGATTGGATTACTTCCAATCCGAATTAAATCGGCTAATTCTGAGTGGAATCGGCCGATTTTCTCATCATTGATTTTGGAGAGCTTGAACTTGGCTCGATTGTAAAGTGGGAAGTAACTCACTAAAAAATAAAGTCAACGTTTATTGAACCTACAACCTCTAAGCCTTCAACTTAAAAACTTACCATCTAAGTTATCTCACTACTTTGATATTATATTGTATATAAATAAATATAACTAGTTACAATTAAACTTATAAGTGTTATATATATATAAAGACTATATTATTATTTTATTTTATCGAGTCGAGTTTGAGTTATAACCGAGTCGAGTCGAGCACTGTCTTGCTCAAACTCAGCTCAAAAGATTCAAGTTCGAGCTCGAGCATTTAAATATCAAATTTCGAGTTGAGTCGAGTCGAGTCGAGTCAAATCGAGCCGAACGCCAAATGCTTACGAGCTGGCTCATTTAATTAGTAGCCCTAAGCACATGGCCAGCCTTTCAATGAAGTTCATCACCCTCTCTACAACATGCACACAACATTTGAGAGACATGCATAATACACATAATAACACCTTTTTCATATTAACCATCTTTATAATAATAGTCTGTTTCGACAGTGATAAAGAGAAAAAAGATAAGCAAAGAAATATATTTTACAATTATTTTCCTACAAAAAATAAAGGAAACTAGAAAAAAGTGAGGATGATATTATATAAAATTTTCCCTTCTTTTGTCTAACCAAATCATAAGAAATAATGATCGGAATTTTTTTTCTTTTTTGTTATTTCACGACTTTTTTCATTCATTACCTTGTTATTTGGCAGACTCAAAATAATTAAGGTAATCTACACTTTATGTGCCTAAATATAAATTATATATACTTTTAATATGAACCTTTTCTAATGCGTCCCTCATTGTCTATATATATATGTGTGTGTGTATGTGTGTATGTATATATATATATTAAAAGTAGAATATATGAGTAGAAAGTTGATAATTTTTTTCTTTTTAGGTATTAATATGATGTACTTTAAAATTTTCTTAAAATATATATACTTGTTTAATAGTATTTTAAAATTTATTATTTACGATTACTTTAATAATTAAGATAAAAAGGTTACAAATATTAGATTGATTTAAAATTTTAAAATTTTAACTACTATAATTATTTATTTTGATATTTATCTATGTAAATTTTAGGCAGTGGATGTAAAGTATAAATCAAGAGTGAAATGAACGAATCACATTAAATATTAATCTTCTGATCTAAAGGGAGTGTATATTGAATGTATGTTGAATGTTTGTATTTATTGCTTCTTTTAGAGTTTGACTTTGTCGAACTCTCTATTGTATAAATACTTGGGTGTATCAATGTTAAAGTAGTGATTGCTTTGTTGATATGGTATAAAGCTTTTTGGGGGGTTATGCTTCCCACCTTTGTTTTAAACTATTTGTCGTCGACATTGATCCTCGGAGGAGCTCGTTGCCGAAGATTGTTTTTCATCAAATCATCCTCACGATCACCTTGCGGACGCCGAGATCATTCAATCGAAGTATTGATCTCATCTTTTGGCTGTTTGATTTCTGATTTGTTGTGTTTCAACAAAGGTGATCTGCATTCACCTTTGTTCAAGTGTTGTCACCGGAGGTTTTGTGTACAACTTGCCGGCCTTTTACAATATAGTTTGATCCGCAGAATTGAAGTTGAATGCAAATGACGTCTTCTTCAAGTCTCCTACACAATAGAATATTAGTTGGATCATTACGGTACCTTACTTTTACACGTCCTGATTTGTCTTTTGCTGTGAACTATGCCTCCTTACACGCTAGAATTTCACTTCAGCTTGGTCAAACGAATTCTTCGTTATATCAAACATACACTTGATTTTGGACATCATATTGTTGCAAATTCTGGTTTGAATTTCTTTGCGTTTTCAGACAGTCAATGGGCAGGTTGTCCTTTGACTAGAAGATCTACCACTGGATATATAATATTTCTTGAATCCAATGTCATCTCTTAGAGTTCTTGCAAAGAACAAACTGTGTCTCGTTCTAGCACAGAAGTTAAATATAGAGCTTTAGTTGTTATCGCGCCAAAACGTACTAGAGTTGGTTTCTTGCTAAAAGATTTGGATGTTCCACTGGTAGTAACTCCTATTCTCTATTCGAACAACTTGAGTGCTCTTCATTTAACTGTGAATCCAGTATTTCGTTCACGATCTACACATATTGAATTGAAATTTTATTATGTGCGTGAGAAGGTTGCTCCAAAGCTTCTGCATGAAAAATTGTTCGTTTGACAGATCAAGTTGCAGATATATTTTAAAGTCTTTCCCAAGTGATCTGTTTCAGAAATTTGTTGTCAAGCTTAATCTTTTGCCCAAGTTTAGCTTGAGGGGGGATGTAAAAAATAATTTAAAGAGAGAAATGAATGCTTCACATTGAATACGGATCTCCTGTTCTAAAAGCTGTGAATGTTGAATGCATGTTAAATGTTTGTATTCATTACCTCTTCTAAAGTTGGACTTTGTCAAACTCTCCTTTGTATAAATACTTAGATGTATTAATGATTGTTTTGTTCATAGCGGAACTTACTAAATTGTACCAAAATAAGAAAATATATATATATATATATATATATATATATATATATGAACTATAGCTCATTTATATAAGGCTTCCTCCAGAAAGGTTACTGTTAAGTGTTTAAAATATATAATATTTCCCTATGTTTTTAATATAATTATATACTTTCGGGTATAAATATTATTAATTTAGTGATATTTTTCATTATATTCTAGTTAATTAATATTTTATTAGATATACTTAATTTTGGTATTTCAATGCAAAAAGATGAATAAATTAAACTTTGAGATTTGATTGGTCATGACACTTAGCCCCACCCAATAGCTACAATTCATGGTGTTCAATAGAGTTAAACAGTTGGAAACTTGAAGGGACATTATAATTAATTAGACTACGTCGATTTGTGAACACCCTCTTCGAATTCTTGTATCTCGAGGGGTGGTCATTTGTTATTATCATATCTCATCTATTTTTATTATGGAGTAGTCTTTTATTCTGTTCTAAAGAAAATGGAACTTAACATGATTTAATTGAATTCATTTCAACTCTTATTCTTTTATTCAATCGGATTGTTTAAATTGTTATATTTTTAATGTTAAGAGTAGATTAATCACCTATTTTTTAGATCATGAGGTTTAATTAAATTTTGAGAGAAATTAATTAGATTAGTCATTGATAATTCATCATACGACGGAGTCTTTTGACTTTTGTCGTTGTGGTCGGAAGATACCACAACACCGTATGCGATTGTAACGTAAATCTTAATACATTATTTTGTTGATTAATCAATTATCACCAGGAAGGTAGAAATTGAGGCAAATAATAGAAGCATGAAGGAGCGGGAGCCATCATGTCATATAATTATCCTAGATTGACAATATGAGGGAATAAAAGATAAGAGGAAAATTTAATGAAGATTAAATTCATGTTAATGGAAATTCAACTCTAGAACGAATTTTATCATTTTAACAAGTTATTATTTAGATTTAGTTAAGCTAATTATTTCTGTTTTGTTCTTAATTTTATTTTCTTTAATTAATTTAAAGAAATTTATCTCTATGTGAGAACGATACTAATCATTATATTACTTGTTTCCACCTTGTATACTGTATACTTGCATGTCACTAAAATCATTCGAACAGTTACACACTTAACTCAAAAACCCTACTTCCCTCAAACTGTAAAAATTAGTCAGCTACATTATGATTAAAATCACTACTAATTATATGATAAAATTCCTAATTGAATAACTTTATTTAATATAAATTATATATGATCCATTTATAAAATATGTATGATTTATAAGTTTATATAATCTTCTTTACCATGTTTTGTACATGCCCGCTTCATGGTATGTTATAAGAGATTTAAATGAATCCGCATATAAAATATGAAGAGCGATTTTTCGTCAGCGAAAATAGATCGACTATCCAGTATTACCTTTGTGTATATCGGAGAATTCAATCATGGAAGGAAATTTCTGCATTAAGAGCCTTTTACACAAGGGATCTTATATGAGTTTGGACGATCAGATCCCCTATTTTCTTTCATTTCTCTACTATTAATTATTAAGGAATTTGCTCATACTTTCTAATTCTAATAAATAGTAAGATACTATAATCACTCGGCGGTTATTTTAAGTTATCTTCAAAGAATAATTCTTCTTCTTTTTTTAACAATTAGCAAAATCACTTCTCAATTCCAAGACCAACATTGCACATATTCACATTTGTAATTTAGTACGTGTCTTATGATCTTATCCTCTTAAGCATTGAGTATCACATGATACCAAGCTTTACATGAATTTGTTTATACTTGTAGCGCCGCACTTCTTGGATTCATGCGTGCAATCACCGGCACTAGACTCCAGAACGAGATGCTCCTCGCAACCCTTTTTCATGCAAAACAAAATTTTGTGTAGGCTGCTCCAGATTAGGATTGTAAAAGAGGAATCAAGCTCCAAATTAAAGTCTTTTCATTTCTTGAGAAAACCAATGGTCTTTAGAAAAAAAGAGCCCCAAAAACCAACTAGCTAGCAAAGAAACTTTGCTCGAGAAGAAAAAGTACATTCTATGATACACCAGTGAGAATCTGAAATTTGGGCAACTCACATTTTGCTAGTATTGGTGCAACCTTCTCAGAGATTCCCACATAAGTGGATATGTCCATGGTTAGACACTTTTTTCATAGCATGATTCAATGTCTTTCCAATAGCCTATTGGCTCTCTTTATCCTATTTGACATGTTTGCCAAATCCATCTTTCCCTCGGTTCCAAAATTTTGCATAATCCATGCGTTTCAAGCGTGGAGGACCAGCATGCACCATTTGTACACAAATAAAAAAATTGCACCCCACCTGAAATTAGGACAGGTCATAGAGACAAAGGGGAGATACAAGCAGGAAGCAAACAGAGAGGGCCCATGAAAAAAAATTGTACACCACCTGAAATTAGGACAGTTCATGGAGACAAAGGGGAGATACAAGCAGGAAGCTACCAAAGAAGAGAGGGCCCATGAAAAAGCCTGAAATCAAGGGGAGCATAGAATGGAGCGGATACTCAATATTTAGTGCAATGACGGTAAAAACAGATTGCTTCACCTTTTTGGTCTTTTGCAGGGATGATGAATGATCATGCACTCTTTTTTTTACCAAAGAAGAATAAGCAGGGTAGAAACAAGAGATCAGTTTTTTCGAAAACCTGATTTGGGTTTGGTGCATACTTAATGCTCAAAACACAACTCCCCATGATAAGGTAAAAAGAAAGAGAGTTCAATGGTTTTAAGTGAAAGGTGACTCCTCTACATTAACAAAACGGGATGGATGACTTGAAAACTGTGATTAATGGGTATTGATTCCATGTTAGGGAAGGAGGGATTGAGATTTTTGAGTGTGGTTTTCCACCCGTGCTTCTCGTTGCTAGTCCTGGTTACATGAGAAAGAAGCCAACGGAAAGAGAATTGTCCAAACCCAATTTTCTTTTTGAAGGAAAGCAAACAGAGAATCCAAAGCTTTCCTGTAGCAGAGGTACCCATTTTCATGGTGTCCCTGTTTTTTTCATTTCATATCTCACGAGTTAGAACCTAAAGAGTTTGCGGTGGTCACAGAGAGATTGCGGTGGTCGCATGCACGGTGTGATTGGTTGGAAATGGGTCTGCCGTGCTAGGGACTCCATGTTTGCCCGTTAAAAGTAAAATCCATTTCTCTGAAAAAATAAAAATAAATCAAAGACTTTTAAACGTAAGATAAATAAATTATGGAAAATATATTACTCGAGTAAGAGTTTGACTCCGGCAGGTCAATCGGTTCAATCGTTGGTTTAAATCGAGTCAATTTTATGAACTACGTGTTGAGTTGAGGGCAAGTGTAAGTTACGAGCAGTAAAGGTCTAAAGTAGTTAAATATATAATAATGTCAGAAAGATGATATAAAAATAAATTTTCAGAAAGATGATAAAAAATAAATTATCAGAATATATGACAGTATATAGTTATTTTTTTGTATTTGATCATAAAATTATTTTTAAGCCAAATAATGTATTATAACAAGTCATAGAGCAATTTGGGTAGGTTATTAGTTGAAAAACATATCACTGTAGTATTATAATGTGTATTATATTTTATAATTTTTTGATTTTTAATATTTTTTAGATTTATTACAAATTAATTATTTTTTGATCGTTAAAGTCTAGTCAAATTTTCTTCACTGAACATCATCTCGACACTTTCTCCCCTAAACCCTGATCGTACACATCATTGACGACCCCTTCAGCCTCCTCACTGCCGCCAATCGATGCTGCCAAGCCTTGTCGTATCGTCATCTTGCTATCCCGTCTCCATGACACCCAGGAGCCGCACCTAATGCAGCTGGTCCTGATGTCATTTTGCCACCGTCCGTGACGTTCCGCTGAACCACCGATACTATCCCTTCGGTCCTTGACCAACATTTTTTGGGTGCCGATAATATTTACGTCAGCAAATAGTAAAAAATAAAAAATACCCAAAATTAACCATGTTTTTTTCAAAAGTAGGAAAAATACCCAAAAAGTCAAGGTTGGGGAGTAAAACTATAAATTTGAAAAATTATACCTAATTTATATTTTAAAATTTTTTTAGCTATGAAAAAGTGGGTATGCTTCAAATTATTGATAGGAAATAAAAGATTGATTAAATCAAATTGTAATAAGATTAGGATACGATGGATTTTGCCTATTATAAATTGAGAAAAAGGTAAGGTACTTTATAAAATAAGCATAATTTAACTTATATAAATTATTTTTGAGTTAAAAATGGTATCAATGTATTAGACTATATTATAGTAATGTTTTTCTCCCTTTTTCACAGTGGTATATGTATGATAACACCACAAATTATAGCAATTTATAATAAACAATTTAAGTGAGAAAATTCAAGATATAATTAAGAAGACAAATAATGCACAATTGACTAAAATTTAAAGACAAGAAAAATAAATTTAATAAGGCCAACTACCCAATAAACATCCTTGTCAATAAAAATAGGTTTAATATATCTCATAATTATTGATATAATCTATACTTTGTTTTCCAATCTTGTCAAATTAAATATATTAGGCATTGTCCACTTTGGGGCAGTTAAATTCGAGTATAGATTATTTAGATATTTTATATTAAAAGATATTCAAGTAAAATGTTATCATAATATTTAGTATATTTTCTTATATTTGACAATACTATAGTTTATATTATTATAAAAAATATTATAATATTTTCTTATAATAAAAACAATTATTATTATTATTATAATATTTTCTTATATTTAAAAAATATATTATAATATTCAGATTTGAGTTAAATACCGTCTCCAAATATCGCCCACAGATATACATACATCTCTGGAAGAAATCAATCAATTTCTCCCCAAATACCATCTCCTTCTCAATCTCACCATAAACCCTTTCCCTCCCCCACCCACCTCCACCTCCACCTCCACCTCCACCTTCCCCTCCACCTCCAACCGCCATCGAACCGTCTCCTCCACGTCCACCGCCGCCACTCGCCGGCGCCGCTGACCCGAAAGGGGGAGCTTTTTCGACTTTCCGCCGCCGGGTTTCATGGTAGCATGGGCAAGTACATGAAGAAGACGAAGATGCCCGGCGATGTAGCCGTCATGGACGTCGTCTCCCAGTCCCCCCTCGGCGTCCGCACTCGGGCCAGGACCCTCGCCCTCCAGAAGCTCGCCGTGGCCGCTCCCCCTCCCCCGGCGGCGGCAGTTATCTCCAGCTCCGGAACCGGCGGCTGCTCAAGCCGGGGGCGGCCGCGGAGGCGAAGAAGCCGTCCAAGGAGGTCGGAAAGAAGGCGGAGGAGGGCGATGGGTGCGGTGGAGAGGCGTCTTCCGGGGAAAACGCTTTGGGAAGGTGTGTATGATATATTTTTGTTTTCTCTGGTTTGAATTTGCAATATTTCACTACTTTTTTTGAACTTTTTTGTTTGATGGGTATCTGTTCATGTGATTGAATGATTCTATATAGCTTGCATGACTGGGAAGATGCACTCTTTTCTAAAATTGCTTATTCTTTTTTTCTTTAAATGATCCTTTGCATGGTGTTCTTCTCTGAGAACAGGGCTTTGATTGATTTTTTTGCTAATGTTTTTTTTCCCAATATAGTTTTTACTTTGTTGATTTAGCAAAGTTTAGCTGTAGGTGGCAGTTTTTTATGTTGGTGGTTTGTTATTTTTTTCGTCTTTTTGAGAGAATTTGTACTTCTTTTGCTCAGAATGTTTCAAGCTTGTAGGGTACTCTGCATGTCTCCAGTATTTGCTTTTGGCATGAGTCTAATCTTCTTACTTGCTGGAAATGAAGGAATTCTCTTTCTTTTTTGGTCTTTTGCTCTGCCAGGTTATCCTTGAAAAAAGTCTTTGCGAATTTTTTATTGC
The DNA here is from genome assembly GCA_033002965.1 of Piper betle. NCBI lineage: Eukaryota > Viridiplantae > Streptophyta > Magnoliopsida > Piperales > Piperaceae > Piper > Piper betle. The sequence continues at coordinate 27,559 of JAURVB010000073.1, read as the reverse complement.
TGCATCTTTCATGAAAAAGGTTGCTTTTTTTTAATCTAATGACTCTTACATTAATTTTTTTTGTTTAAGTTCTACATTTAAGTGTTCGGTTGCTTCATTTTGGGGGGATTTTTGTTTTTTTATTTGTATACATATTTTTTGGGTGTTAGTTTTTTTAAAAAAGCTCTTTTGGGAAGAAAAAAATTTTGTGGGCCTTTGTTTCTCCGTATTTATGCTTGCCTGCCTTGTACTCTCTGATTTTGACTTCATCCGGTTGTCTTTGCTCCCCTTTTGCTAATATTTGCCTTATGAGCGATTTTGTGAATTTGAAAATGAAATCTTTTCCTGTCTGCCTAGTTTACAGAGTATTGTGACTATAGATTTTCTTTTCGTGTATTGGAAATTGCAGCCTTAGATATGAAATATCCTGGGAGAGACCCCTAGTTATGGTTTTAAATGACCGTTTTCTTCTGTACTTCTAAGGAACCGACCATTCTGTTCGTGGACTCGCAGTTGACAATGATGGCCTTTGAAAGCTGTCTTTCTACATCAATTGCTTGTTAAGAATTTGCAAAATAGATTAGAGTTGCACGTTGAGGATTGTTTAATCTAGCTACGGGTTTATGGCTGTATCAACGTTTTATGCTGTTAGCTCCTGGCCTTAAAATGGATTCTGTTGTGTACAGATTATTTTGTTTTTTATTTCTTTACTTTTGCAATTAAACTCGAGTTGGATGATATTGTAATCGGCAATTAGTAACTTTAGTTTCTCTAAGGATCAACGGGTGTAGCTTTACTTGTGTGTATGTCTGATTACTTTTTTGTGTAACCTTTTAACGCGCGGGTGTGTACAGGAATACAAGAGAAAGCACACCCTCAAATCTAATCAGAGATTCTGAAGCGCTCGGAACACCGGGGTCTACAAACAGACCCACAAGTTATCCGATTAATGTGCGAGCACGGAGTGCTGCTCGCAGGAGCATCCCAACCACCCATGAGATGGAAGATTTCTTTGCTGGTGCCGAGAGACAGCAGCAGAGAATATTTACAGAGAAGTATTTTTCATGTCCTTCATTTGATGTTAGCTTCCAGCATGCAGACGTCTGTAACCATTCTAATCTTAGCTTCTGAAATGATCCAGACTGCCACTTGTTGAGCCTTTATAATGGAGCTGTGTGATATTAAATATGTTCTAATTTTTTCTACTGCATTTTCGATATCACCTGAAGTAGCTTAGAAGGAGGTTTGCTTGTAGTCTTATGATTTTCCGATATATTTTGTGCAGGTACAACTACGATCCAGTGATGGACATGCCTCTACCTGGTCGGTACGAGTGGGTAAGATTGAAGTAGCTGCTGGTATGTAGTCTTGATATGGGCGTCTATTCATGCTACAACGTTTTACCCAAGTCAAGTAATTTCTAGGAAGGTCTAAAGTGTGTGGGAAATTTCCACCCTCCCTTCTCTTGTACACAAGAAGGTGATAGATATGTAGTTTTCTGCTCTGTGAAGTAGAGTCTCGAATGAGACTAGAAGAAAAGATAATACAGAGATATCCTTTATCTCACAGATTATGGTAGAGGTCTTTAGAAGTTAGAACAGGTGTAGCTGGGGATCTCACCTCATGTTTCACTTTCGTTCATTTATGTATACTAGATAGTGTACATCAATAGTGTTAGAATCCTACCGTCTGTTTTGGAGGTGGACGAATACCTGATTTTGCTCTTTGTGTATATTGTAAGTGACGGGCGTAACTGAAACAACTATGAAATAAGAATGGTCTTTTGCTCATCATTTTCGCTTTGAGCCTTGGGGTGTTTATTTAATGTGATGATGAAGATGTTCCCTTGTGTTGCGCAATGTCAAATCTTTTCCCTACCTGGGATGAAAATGAAATCCCAACAATTTGCTGCCCATGAATGTTTTGAGCACTGTTTCCACTTATTTTGCTTGTGGGTAACTTCTGTTTTTCTGTTTACCTTGGGGTAGTGAAAAGATGGATGTATGCATAGCCTTTCAAAGATGACAGGTGTGAATGAGCAGTCTGTACCCTGTACGTATATGTGTACATGTCACGTGGGATTGGTTTGGCCATTCCCTCGTGTGCGATGGGAATCTCATGTCATCTTTCACATGGTTTGTCTGGTTTTATGTGTTTCGCGGATCCAAGCTCTTTTCATGGATGTAGTAGTCCATCTTCATTTCTGCGTCAGCACACCTCAATGTGACGTGAATTTTTGGTTTACATTTTTTTCTTGTTGGAATTTGATTGTAATGTTATTCTCGTTGAGGGCTTGGTGGGGAAAGAAAGCCTTGGAATAGAAGGCGCGATTAGGCGGTCTTTGTTCGATCTTATATATGAATCATCTCTAGTTCGGAAATCAGACGGAATTCTCTGGGCTTGTTTACTCGTCCCTTGTCCGCGATGACTAACAAGCGTTTATAAGGCGAGTCGAAAGGTAGCTATATTTTTAATGGAACGAAGAAGAGGGATAATAATAATTTATAAAGAGACGATCATCAAATTCCGTTGGGGTCAAATCGCTACCTGATGGTTTCTCTCAAATAAAACTCTTAAGAGTGTTATAGAAAGTTTGTGAAGAAGCCACAACCCATTTGATCGTATATCTGGGAGGGTCTTATATATACAGAAAGTTTGTGATGAAGCTAGGAAGATAAATATTTGAAACCATTTGAGCGTTGTTTCCTAACAATAGTATTGTTCCATGTTAAAGTGATATTTTGTACTTGCAAAGATCCACACATGAAGAATTAGCATTCGTGCAAATCTGTAACGTACATCAAATATTAAAGTTGGTGATCATTTGGTTGTGAAGATGGTTTGGTGCACTTTTCTTTTAGGGTTCTGCGTTGTATTGCTTTTTCCTTTCACCGTCTGAATGGAACAACCAATGAGGGTGCTGTCATAGGATAGAATAGCGGGAAGCAAAGCAGTTTTCATCAACGAAATAATGTTTGCTAGCCCACCATGAACGTTGCTTTCAAAGACTGAACTTGACCACATTCCACATTTCTCTTTGGTTGTTCAAACCTCGAAGCGTGAAAGGGAACAATGATGTTTGATGAAAGCACAGTTAGATGGTTGCTCGTTTTGTGTCTGGGTTCTTTTGTTCGTTTGATGCGTCGTCTCCTAGGGTTGGTAGAGAGTGAATCGGGGGAGATGTCTCATTGGGTAGCTGGGTTTAGCAACCGATATGGCAATATGTTGAAAATATGTACTCTCCGAATAGGGGTGCTAATAGATTGAGTCATGTCTAGTTTATTCACGCTCAAGCTTAATTCGGTTATTTCAAGTTCAAGTCGAGTGGAGGTCAAATACGAGATAGCTCGATTATTATTTAGATAAGTATATTTTTTAAATAACTTAAAATTTATTTATTTATGAAAGTTCAAATATTTTAATTTCAATTCAATTATATACCAAATAATTTGTTTAAAAATAAAATCATTGTTTATCATATAAAACTACCATTATAATATAATTATATTTATTAATTTTTTATATTCATATAGATGGCTACATAAAAATTATATAAATTATTATATCTAATATAAAATATTAAGCTTCAAATCAAATCGACTTAAATAAAAGTATGTTCATGTTCATACTTGCTTAATTCGAGTCGGTCTTGAATTGAACGTCAAGCACATCGAGCTAGATCTAGCTGTTAGCACTTCTATCTCCAAGGCAAGCATCAAGGCGCCTTTGTCATAAAAATGATATACGACCTGTCTACCAAACAAAGGAATATGCAAGAGATTTCTGTACCGCTCAATCGCAAAATAACATAATTTCCATCATGCCTTGATGGAGCACAATTGAATACAAATGATAATTAAATAAAATTGTATTTTTAAATGATTGGAATTGTGCACGCACTCCAAGGCAACAAAATTGATTTCTATGATGCGCTGTTGTTAAAGGTGACTCCGCCAATCGAATTCGGGGTGTTGAAAACATGGTGGTTGCCAAATTTCGTGTCAATCCCAGGTTGTTGGGAAGGTAGGTAAATGCATTGCGAGTCAAATCTGGTGCGAACCGAAATGGCGGGGTCGGTTCAGCTTGAAACAAAGCTTTGGTCTAGTTCTGGTTTAATTCTGAATTAACTCTCTGATCCAGGTCTTTGTAGTCAGTGGATACAATCAGAAGGCGGTCACAAAACTGGACTTAATTATGGCGTGGCACCTGCTAAATGGTTTCACGATCCATTTACCTTCCTCACTCTTCCTCTTCTTCTTGGGGACACCGCCGACTCCTTCCCCGACGACGGCGGCAACTTTCTGAGGGCTGAGAGGCACTTGCTCAGGTAGGTGGCTGGATGAGGAGATTGGAGGTGAAGCTTACTGGCCGGAGATATCTCTGGTGGTGCTATGGAGAATAACTTGGAAGCATGAATCAGATCAGTGTTTACTGTTCTTGGCAGGAGGTGAGTCCAGAAGGTGGTGGCTTTAGAAGATCTGTAACCTCCTTGTCAGTCCAGTTGCACCACCGAGGCTCTACTTTCCAAGGATGGACAGCAGTGACCTGATCCGAGGCAAACTTCAGGGAAAGTCTTCGCAGCACCACTTCGCTATGGTTTGGCAACAACTACCCTGAAAAGATGGGTGGGAGCAGTGAGGCGGCTTGGGGAAGACCTGATGCTACTTCCTATCTCCCCTCATCTCCTTCTCTCCCTACGACATTGCGGAACGTGTGGGGCTTCTCAGGCAACAGCGAGCAAACAATAGCAGTGGGTAGATGCCCGTTGCGGTAGGTCGGAGATGTCTCCAGCGAGCCAGAAAATAGTAAAGGCTATCTGTGTTGATCTTTTCTCCTTCGTTGGCTTCCCACCGACAACGACGATGAATTCCGGCGGTGTTGGTGATATTCCCCTACCGTGGTATGACGAGAATTAGAGTAGACGCCGGAGTGGTGGATGGTGATGCCTTCGACGACCGAAAAACTTTATTGGCTAGTGGTCGGCTTTAAAATGATAAGGAAGCTATGGGACTTTATCAAGTTGCTGTTGATATTCATAAAAACCACTACCAGGGGAGGCGACGTTCTTTAGCATGAACACTGTAAGGGATGCTCGCCTTTAGGGTGCATGAGCATGTGCTCTCCAAAATGAGCAATTCCCCGATCCTCCTCCTGTTCTTACTTAAGAACCCTCGTCACATTTCTCCTTAAATTTCTCTAACTATCCCCGTCTGATCTTATTTCCTAATTATTATACGAGTCTTTTAATCGGGCCATTGAATTAAGTACCTTCTATGAACATGGTCGATCATACAACTATACCTATTTATCAACCTTAAAGTGTCCTTGCTATGTACACCTCATACATCATAGGCAACCTTAAAGTGTCCTTGATCTTATTTTTTATCGATATTATTATTCTTTATTTCAATTAATTACATGTTATTTATTAGTTAGTTGAATATAATCAACTGAAATGTCATGCTGTAGAACTTAGTTATAACATAATACTGCATGCATAAGTTTGTACATGTTATCACCCTTTCGTTGGTCTTATAGCCTTGTTGGCTAAGAAATTCTTGTGAGATACATTTGAAATATATTATTAATAAATAAATAAAAATCAGAATTATGTAGATATTTCAAATTAAAATTTTTTAGAATTTATAACTTCTATATATTATTACGTAAGAAACTCTAATTTGAATAATATGATAATAAATATATAAGAAAAATTTATCAGTTTTTTTAGGTTTCCTAATTTTGGAAAAAAAATTATTCTAATTTTTCTTAACAATAAATAACAATAAAAACCTTAATTTTTTTTGCTAAAATTGATAATTCTATTAATTTTCTGGTAATTATGAAAATTTAGTGTTAGATTTATATTATATATAAGGGAAATAAATAATTAAAATCACTACAATTATCAATAATTTATCTAGAAAACATTATTAATCTATTAATAAAATTCAGAATCAATGGGCCGATAAAGCTATTTTAGAGCTAGATTCAACTAGGATGAAAGTCAGAAAAAAGACCTTCATTGCTTTGTTTAAACCATGTAATTTTTTTACAGTAGTTAATTTTAACTATTTTGTATTTTTTTTCCTTTTTTTTGTTGAATCGTTTCTGTTCAATAGCATCTCGGACTATGTGTATCATTACAACCCTTCCTTCGGACTATTTCTCCCACGTGCCCAACTCCTCTGACTCTGGTACAAATATTATATAAACTGAAATCCGCTAGCATCCACAGTTCCTGCGACTTTCTTGTTCTACAATATGAGAAATCGAATCAAATTGATATTGGTTTTAGAAAAAAAATTGAAATCGGTTTTTCGCCTTTTCCTAATAACCGGAAAAAAAGACAATGTAATGTCAGAGGTTTGGTAAAACGCATGCTTGCATGTGAGTTCGACCAGGAAGTATGCAATTGAATTTGACCGAATAAAAATAAATTAAATATTAATATTTTTTTCCCGACCGTACGACCGATCGAGTGTCTAATATTTTATATCAAGGATATAATATTTTCAATATTTGTGAGACTAATATTATATTATATGAAAAATTAAAATCATGATATATATTAAAATTAATTAAATTTATACATAAAATTGATATTTAATATCTAAAATAACTCAAAATGACTTATATGGAAAAAAGATAAAAGTCATCCTCATATTTATAAATTTAGAACAATATATTCACCTTAACAATCATATCAAATCATTTACTATATAGCGAGAATACTATCAATTAATATTATAGTTTAATATTTTTTTAAAATTTAGCTCCTATACATTTTTAAGTCAGATAAAAAATAATTAATGCATAGAAGCTTTAAAGTAATCTTTGACATCCAAAATATACTTTAATATTACATATACTTCTAAGAAAAAAATATTCTAATAGCTAATTCTTCATTAAATATAACTCACCTACATGAAAAAATATAAAAAAGAGTTAATTAGTTGTAAAAATATTTTATAAATATTAAAAGAGTAAAAAGTAAATATAGCATTCTTACATACTCATTGTAGACATTAAGACGTTGGAATACTATATCCATCAACACACTCATCAATGATTCTCATTTTTTAATATTCATTATTCCAAATAAATTTGACGATGAACTTTATTATATCTCTACAAGTAAAAAATATAATAACAATAGAAGAACATAAATTAAAAAATATATTAAAAATAAAAAATACATGAATATAAAACATGAATTATCTTCATATTCATTCATCAACTAATTTTGGGCACGTATCAAAACTTCAAATATTTTTGGGCTCAAACTATTCTTAGTTGATCTAATTGTTTGTTCTCTAATACTAGATGGCCGATTCAAAAGTAATAGTTGACATAAAAATGACTAAAACATCTTGAATAATTTTTTTCAAAATATGATATTTATTATATTTAATCTCTACCATGATAATATGTCAATTTTTTTATCCACTCTATCTACAAAAAAAATAGTTGGCTTATCTAAATAATTTTCGTCGGTTCATATTGTGCATTTGATGAATATTCCATAATCAACTTGCTTACTCTTTACAATTTCCTAGTTGGGCCTCCAATAAAATAAACGCTTAATAAACTTTCAATTTTAAGAGAGGGATTGTTTGACATTCATCTAACCATAGATTTCAAATTAATCTTATTTTTTGAAGTTTTTTATTGTAATATAATATTTTTTATTCAAATATTTTAAAAAAATAATTTTAATTTTTATACTAATTGACACATGAGAAGCTTTAAAAAATAAAAGACATAAATGATTATATAAATGAGATATCAGTTATTTGTGAGAAAAAATTATATTATAATTAAAAAAATAATTAAATAATAAAAAAAATATTTGATAAAAATAATTTCTTATATTAACTAAATTTTGACGGTATCTATCTGATTGACTTAACCGAAATATTTTCATAGTGAATAGCTAATTTTCTATCTAAAATTAAGTAGATGGATATACACAATGCCTCGTCGACGTCTGACCTACCACGCCCACCCTTACCAACATGAAACGCAATTGTCCCTTTTCCTTCAAAAACACGCACGCACGTACGTACGTCTTCGGATTGGGTAAAGGGGTTTGGGTCTTCAAACCCGCATGAGCGCCAAACTTGGACGGACGCATCGAGCAAGGACCGTTGACATGATCATGCTCGATGCGTCCGCCCAATCCCAACATGACACATGACGAGTATATTTTACAAATAAATCATGATAATTCTAGTCACACGTAAATAAATAACTAGAAGTAATTATACAAAACCACATCACATAATTTCGGGCATGCTGTCTGCTGGTGTGGTGTACAATTTTCGGTCTTTTTCTTTCATATAATTTTATTTTTATTATAAAAAAAACAAAAAAAAAATTTCTCCTCCTCCCCGAGTCTTTAATTCGCCCCACATTCAAACGCATTTCGTTAATTAATCCCGCTTAACTCCAAACTCCAAAAATAAAAATGGGTTGATTTGATTTGTGTGCAGTTGACTCGCTCCTACTCGCTTGGCCTTGGATGCCCCTCTCCCCCCTATAATGAATGCCTTGGCGAGCAATCAAAGGCCATCTACTCAAATCAATCTCGCCCTCAGTCCTTGCAACAGTTAGCGCAGCGCTGTCTGTGCTGTTGGGTCGTGAGAAGGGGGGCGAGGTCATGGGGCGCTGCCGGCATTCCTCTCCCATCCATAAAGGTGGTTTATATTCTTCTCTACTTGAATTGGGGGCTAAACGGTCGGGTTTCATTTAATTTAATTTAATTTAATTTATTTTTATATTTTGGATGTGGGATTTGGGTGCATTTGATCGGTTTATGGATCTATTTATCTTGGTACTACTAGCCAGTGCTTGTGCGGGGGAACAAATTTGGTGTGTCTTGTGCACAAGTTGTGGTGGGTGAATTGGAGGGCCTTGTTTGACTTGGAGATTTTGATTTCCTTAGCAAAGGTTTTTATTCAGAATTGTTTCCTTTGATCCTACTCGCCATGTCTTTCATTTCTTTGTTATTTTTTGTGTGCACTAACTATGATGGTCTTGATTGGGAGAGAGGCTTTGTATCGGAGCGCACTTGTGTGATCAATTGTTTTTCAAGGGGATGATAAGATTCGACAGCCGCACAGCCTGCTGTAGTCTGTAGAGTACGGGGTGATTGCTTATCTTTCTTCATGTGAGGATTAAACTTACTCTTCTTGTAACGACTGCATGTTCCATTCCTTTGATTTGGGTTAATCCGTCGTCAGCTGTTAGTGGTAGCCCCTTTATTTTATTTGCGCAAGTATATGCTTGATTGTATCTAAACAATTGCGTAATCGAATGTGCTTTTGAGGTATTAGAAAATTTAATGAGCACATAGTTTGTTGTAATTTGTAGGATATGTCTCGTCAGTTAGCAAACCTAACAGATGTGTTTGAATGCTGATCAAGTGGATTGCGTATTACTCTTATTTTTTTAGCTTGACAATGGATTGGTGGCTAATGTATTTGAGGGTCTGATTGTTGTCTGGTGGTTCGCATTGCAGAAGTATGGGTGGTTTCTTGAGCTTGCAGGGAGACAAGGTTAAGTTGAAGGGTAAGACGTTGATGAAGTGCATCTGTTCAGCAGAGCAGTTAGCTGCAGATGAAATGAATCCGTCTTCGGAGTCCCTGGCGACCAAGGATTACACGGCAAGTGTGTGTTCTTCTCAACTAGCAGAGGGCGAGCGGAAACAAGACATTGGTAACATTGAAGAGGCTGAATCATCACTTAGAGAGGGTGGCTGCCTTAACTATGAGGTAGTATGCTTGCTAATAGCAGTTTGTAGGGGAGACAGATAATGTGCTACTGTTGTAGTGCTATGTCCAAAAGATCTTTTGTGGAGTAGCGCATTTGCAGGGTGGATATGATTTTTTCATATTTAATAGTCCTCATCTTAAGTGTAGAATGAAAACATGTCTCATTATAAATGTCTTGTGTGTGTGTGTGTTTCAGTTATGCAAATTTGGGTAGCTAGCGATGATGATTTATGTGTATGGCAATATGAAAATTTCAGAGAAACAATGTGATAAGTTTATAAAGGCAAATCAGGAAGCTCGAGTAGTAGTTGACTATCATAATAACTGATTATGCTCATAATATTGATTCTCACTTTTGTCTGGACGGTGCAATCTTAATTCTATTTTATGCAATGCACATGTCAATATATTTATTTTTATACATTTTTGGCCATAGTTTTCCTATGTGTTTGTAATACTACTTTCTAAAATTTTCCTATATACAGGAAGCAAGAGCTTTGTTAGGACGGCTCGAGTATCAGAGGGGGAACATACAAGCTGCTCTTCATGTCTTTGATGGAATCGATATTGCTGCTGTAATTCCCAAAGTGAAACCTGCAATTTCCAAAAGAGTTGAACGCCGAAAACGTCGTTCTTCCGTGGAATCAGGGACCCCTCCCATGTCTATCCATGCTATTAGTTTACTCTTTGAAGCCATTTTCCTAAAATCGAAGTGTTTGCAGATTCTTGGAAGGTATAAAGGTGAGTATGCCATATTTGATGCTACACTTGCTTTTTTGGTCATATGTCTGCAATTTTTTACAAATGATTTTGCCGAGTTCTCTTGGCCTACTGTTATGGTTTAGTACACTTTTTTAAAACGTCCTTGAACTTTTATAATGTTGGTCACCCAACTGACCATTTAGTTGATTCTTGTAGATGATTAGTTTTTCCTTTATGTATATGTTTCAGAAGCTGCTCAATCATGCAAAGTTATGTTGGACGCTATTGAATCTTCATTACCAGAAGGCCTGCCTGAAAACTTGGGCGCTGATTGTAAATTGCAGGAAACTCTGAATAAGGCTGTTGAAGCACTCCCAGAACTCTGGAAGCTTGGTGGTAATTTCCAGGAAGCAATTGTATCCTATCGGGATGCCCTACTTTATCGCTGGAATCTTGATTCAGAGACTGAAGCAAAAGTGCAGAAGGAATTTGCTGTTTTCCTTCTTTATGGTGGCTGTGATGCAAGTCCTCCCAATCTTAGAGTACAGCTGAGTGGATCATTTGTCCCTAAAAACAACATAGAAGAAGCTGTTCTTCTTTTGCTTATTCTTTTAAGAAAGTTTGTTCACAGTAAGATTAAGTGGGACCCGTCTATTATTGATCACCTTTGTTTTGCATTGTCCATCTCTGGTGAGCTGAAAGTCTTAGCTCATCAGCTCGAAGGCCTACTTCCTGGGATTCTGGAGAGGAAAGAAAGAAATTATCTTATTGGCCTTTGTTATTTGGGGGCATCTGATGATTTGGTTGCTTTGAATCTATTTAAAAAGATACTTAGCACTAGAGACGATCCAAATTGCGTTGAAGCATTATTACTGGCTTCTAAGATTTGTGCAGAGAGGCCTGAGTATGCCAAAGAAGGTGTGTCTTTTACTTGTAAGGCTCTAGACAGTTTGCCTGGCAAGTGTGACCAGATGAGAAGTGTTGCAAATTGTTTGCTGGGCATTTCTCTTTCAACTATGGAAAAATCTTCGATCTCTGAAGTGGATCGAACAAGCAAACAGCTTGAAGCACTTAATGCTTTTGAATTGGCAGAGAAATTTTCAAAAGATAAGGATCCAAAGATTTTTTATTACCTTAGTTTGGAATATGCTGATCAGAGAAAGTTGGATGTGGCGCTCACTTATGCAAAGGAGTTTATAAAATTTGAAGGTGGCTCAAGTACTAAAGGGTGGGTTTTAATAGCTCGAATATTGTCAGCTCAAAAGAGATATTCTGATGCGGAGACTATCATAAACACTGCCTTGGATCAGACTGGTAAATGGGAAGAGGGAGAGTTGTTGAGAACCAGAGCTAAGATTCAGATTGCACAGGGACGGTATAAAGATGCTGTTGAGACATATACCAAACTTCTCGGCCTTCTTCATGTACAATATAAAAGCCGTGAAGCTGGGAAGAAGCTTTGCAAGGTCTGAATGTGGATCTTAAAATCAGCTTTTTTAACATGTACCTAGCGATATGATTGATTCAGTTGAAGTTTTTCTGAAGAGCTGGTTTTTCGTTTATTGCATTTATAGGATAGTTCCAGGACTATAGACTTTAATTAGTGTCTCTAGTATCGATCAAGGAAATATTGATTGTCAATTGGTGGATGGTGCAGGGAGGAGATTTCGACAGGAATTTGGAACTAGAAACTTGGCATGATCTTGCTCTATTCTATACGAGCTTGTCACAGTGGCGTGATGCAGAGACTTGTCTTCACAGATCGAAGTCAATTACTTCTCATTCTGCAACAATGTGGCATGCTACAGGTACATCCTACTCTTTTGCATCTCTAGTGTATAGCTTCAAGTAATCTTTATTGGAACAAATGATTCGATTATCACTTCAAAATTATCTTATCAGGTGTATTGGCAGAGGCAAAAGGTCTCCATATTGAAGCATTAAGAGCTTTCCAAAATGCCCTAGAAGTGCAGCCTACCCATGTCCCCAGCTTGGTTTCTGCTGCTAAAGTTCTCATGAACCTAGGAAATCAAACTTCACCGGTGGTAAGAAGCTTTTTGATGGAAGTGCTTCGGATAGATCGAACAAACTATGAAGCTTGGTTCAATCTGGGTCTTGTTTACAAAGCCGAAGGTGGAAAGAAATCTGCTATGGAAGCTGCTGACTGTTTCCAGGCTGCTGCTATTCTTGAGGAATCTTCTCCAGTTGAACCATTTCGATGACATTTTACACGAGCATAAGGTTTTTGTCAAATTTTTTCTTTTCTTCTCTGCGCTTCTTCACTGTAATTTTTGTGTCTATAATTATTAGTTTTCTTCTATTCTTCCACTTGTAATTTGATGGAGATAACAACGAATATAACAAAAAGGTCTGCTTCGATTTTTGAGTCGTCTGAGCGCTCGAAATTTCTTTGTGTATACATAATCTGAAGTGCAAACTGTATGATATGATCACTTGTAACTTGGAGAGTACACCATTTGGTATTCGTCTATTGTGGTTGTTGTTGCCACTTATCCTAATACTTTCTTTCTTTATTTTTTCATAATGTTGGAACTTGTTAACCGGAATAATCATCCTCAAATTACGTTTTATAATTTATATTCTTCTCCTACCCCAATTTTGATCAAGAAAGAACAAAATTTATCAACTTACATTATTGTATAGTTGGCGTTATTGTAAGGTTTGCACATTTTACTTCTATATCATCATTTTTAAGTTTAGGAAACATATAATCAATTAAATATGCACTTGATGGTAACTTATCCTTGGTGCGCTTGTACGTCACTGACCATGATATAAGATATATCTGTGCTAGATTATGTACTATAGGCACAAGGTCAAGGGAAAAGACTGCAAACTAATGTTATTTTGTTGCATCCTTCTTTCCAAACATAATTGATAAAGCTTTGAGGGGAAAAAAACATAATTGATTAAGATGTGGAAGAATATGGCCCATGTAAGATTTAGCCGTTTACGATTGTATTCCATTACCAAAAAGCCAAAATGTTCAAAAAAATAAAAGAAGCTAAAACCGAAAAGAATATAAATTGATAAGCTTAAATTACCCCTTCAAAATAGTTAATACAAGTTAAAAATCCATAGTTAATTTTTACTAGTATACCGAGTCTTATTTGAAGTGGGACTAACTGGGTATCTCAGAAAGTGTGAGGTTTGTTTTTTGACATTTCTAAGCGAATAAATAAAATATGGTTTAAGGTGGTTTTTTAAACCATCATTTTCTATAAAAATATTTAAACCGAATATATAATTTTTTATAAAAATGTATTTTAAAAAATTAAAATAATAAAATTTTTAATTATTTTTTCTATCATTGTATATTAAAATAAAGTACGTAGCACACCACTATATATATATATATATATAATACTATAGCATGATGATTTTTTCACTCTTGTTGCGTTTTGCCTTTCTATGAGTACGTGGTTAAGTTCCATGTCCCTCCAACTCTCTAATTAATCCCCCCACCTCTTAATTTCTTTAACTCACCACCTTATAATCTTTCGTATCTTCGACTCTCCAAACAACCTCTTAATCGCCCACAAATTTTGACTTTTGCCTCTTACTCACCCAAAATTCTTCGTTTTAGTAAATATTTATTTTTAATTATTTAAAATAAATATTTCAAACTAATTATATATTAATGTTTAATATTTAATTTTAAATTTCTTTATATAATTTTTGTTTTTGATAATTTCAAATTGATTTCAAATGAGCAAGATATTTTAAAATATATTTAGAAAAATTATGTTTAAAATTAAATATTTATTCATATATTATTAATTAAATTAAAATATATTGCATATTGGATATAATAAAAAAATTAATGTACAACTTTAATTAATTATATAACATTTAGGTGTAATTTGGGAAATTAAGAGTTGAAAGCCACTTAAAAGTTTGCAACTTTTTGGTGGAAGATAATTTATAGTGATCTTTAATATAAATATTAGTTTTGATTGTATTATAAAATTTTAATTAAGAATTGTAGATATTTTTTGTTAAGTTTTTAAATTGTAAAATTATTATATATTTATTTATCATACTTTGTTTAAATAGGAAAATTGTTTATAATTTATTAAATATATATTTTTAATTTCATTTTTAATAAAATTTTGAAAGGTTATTCATTTACAGGTTTCCCAGTTAAACTCTATCCAACGACTCTCTGGGAGACAGATGTTATGAGTTTACTTAAAGAGTGTTATAGACTGCGTGAAGGCGCGGTGGTGCGCTCAAACAAGCGTTTCACTTGGCATGGCTGTCTGGTCAAGCATTTACCTCAAAGTCCAGCACAGACTGCACAGTGGCGCACCGAAAAGGCCAAGCAAGCTATAGTCTGACCGACATTGCTTTAGCCAGCAAAAAAAGAAGCTGTAGTCTGACATGGTTGAGTAAAAGCTGCTAGTGTGTCTTAAATATATGGCAATGATTTACCCCGTAGAGATTTGTCACACACTGCCACCACTCGGAACCAACCAGCACTCAACTTTGGCTTCGAGAGCAGAATCAGAGAGACGCAGATGGATAACGGCGGGGGTGCCGGCTCCTCTGCTTCTCTTGATGCCTTTGACGACAGACACTGCATTGAAGAGGTGGTGGAGGAAGAGGAGCAGGAGGAGGATGTTGGTCTCGGTCATGTCTCCTTTGTTCCAGGACCTTTGGTTCCTCTCAAGGAGCAACTCGAGAAAGACAAGGTTTTGCTGCTTTTACTTTTTCTGTTTTTTTCTTATTTATTATATAAATAAATTTTTATGTTTGTTTACAGTAGGGTTGATGGTGGTTGGCTTTTGTTGGTGTAAAGATTGGATTTTGTTGGCTGAATGTATGCATGGTTGATTTCTGTTTGTGGGTTTTGTGTGTTTAGGATGATGAGAGCTTGAGGAGGTGGAAGGAGCGGT
Organism: Piper betle; assembly: GCA_033002965.1. Classification (NCBI taxonomy): domain Eukaryota; kingdom Viridiplantae; phylum Streptophyta; class Magnoliopsida; order Piperales; family Piperaceae; genus Piper; species Piper betle. The sequence continues at coordinate 12,183 of JAURVB010000073.1, read as the reverse complement.
TGCTTGGCTGTGTGGAGGGTGATCTGAATGGTTGGTTGACTTGTTCTATTGTTTTCTTTTTCTTTTATTTTGTCTTCTATTTTGAGCTCTTCTTGTTGAATTGGAATTTGATGGCATGGCTATGGTGCAGATGAAATAGAGTCAAAAGTTACATTTGAATCCGTTGGAGTTGTGTCGTCGGATTTTTCCGAGTTAACTCTTCCTTTACCAACCAAAGAAAGTGAGAGCCCAATCTTGTTCTCCCTTAAAGAAGGGTCTGTTTATTTTTACAAGGTGAAATTCCTAGTTCAGCACAACATTGTATCTGGCTTAAGATACAAGAATACAGTATGGAAAAATGGCTTGAAAGGTAAATTCTTAACTTACTTCGTTCACCCATTTTTTTCTTTCATATTCTGTGTGCTAGCTTTTAATTGTGTCTTAAAATGCATTTATATGTAGGTATCTTGCCAACAATTACTGTGTAGTCACTCATATGCATTTGTCTCTAAATAAAGATGGTGAATCTGAGTTTGTATTTATGCCTGTGAAAATTACCCCATAAAATGCAGAATTGTGCGGGAAGGTTTTAATGGTACTCGTTCAATGTGATCCTAATTTGCTGCTTCATTTTATCGAATAATCAATTTTGTGGTACTTTAATCAGGGGCTTCAAGATGATTCCTTAGATTTGATGAAGGTCAAATAAAAACATAAAATGACCAATTATCTTTGTAACTTCATCTATTAGTAACTGAATTGTAATTTTACATTATGTTAATCTTGGAACTCATGATCCTGTCACGAGGCAATTTACCTGAGACATCAATGAGGCTCTATGAGATCTTAGCAAGTCCACCTGAAATCTCTTCTTCTTTCATAGTAAAATAAGCATATAATGATAAGGAACGTGGTTTCATTGCTGCAAGATGTCAGCACCGCCTCTCTAAAGACTGAGATCTTATGTTGCAAACCATGGTTATTATAAATGGGTAGTCTTTTGCTCATGTGAATAATGAATGTACTTCCATGAGTGCTATTTTAACTAGAGGAAGCACTAAAATGATCTGTCAAACAATTTTGATGTAATTCATGTTAATTAATCCTATCATGCACTTTGAGCCTGTGATGGTTTTGCATTTGATACCAACTTATCTAGCTTCATCTGCAAACTTTTGAGAAAACTATGAGATGAGAAAACAATTATACTTTTATATAGGTCAAAAACAGGCACTGCAGTGATTAAGCTGGTGGCTGGCACTGTTTATGGGGTTGCGCAATCTTGAATATTATGGATGGAAAGAGGAGCCCTTAAATGGGATACCTCAAAATTTCAGTTCTATTAGAGTTAAACAGATCTCATTTCTGCAGATTATAAATCACTCCTTCTGAAATACTTGGAAAGGAATACCTGTTTTGCAGTTTCAATTGCGAAATTTAGGTGGATATAGGTTGCAATATCAGGTTGACTTAAAACTTTGTGGGCGCCCTATTTGAAGTTGGTTTTTCCATCCACGTGCTGCAGGTGGTGGAGCACACTAAGTAGGGCCAAACGTGTGCTGAATCTGTGTGTTACTCTTTTTTATTGTTACTTGGATAGATTGAATTTAGTTGTGTGAATAAAATTAGGTTTTCCTTGTGTGTCATTTATTTCTTTGGTTTATTTCTTTTGTAGGTCTTTTAGGATGGTTGGAAGGTATATCATAATAGTGTCAAATGTCAATGCTTTGGTCTTCATCTCATCATCGTTTATTTTGGGAGTATGAGTGTTGTGATTAGATGGGAATGTCATAAAACTTGCCATTTGTTTTATTGTGTTTTGGTGCGATTGATAAATTTGAAAGCAATAAAATACTGTTACAAATCCATGCTGCTCAATATGGTGGCATTGATGATGATGATGATATCATTGTTTAAAATGCCATGAGTTACTATCATAATTTGCAATTCAGTGACGTCTCCCTGTGACTAGACAAGAACATATTTCCGTTATACTTCCTGATTTTGCTGGTAATCTCATAGATATGTCACCTTATGTAATCTAAGGAGGAAAATCTATGTCTAGATTTTGGTGCTTTACATTTGTTCTAAGGCTAATGATAATTCGTAGGGATGTTGATAAATCCTAGAGACTTGAAGGTAGGAATTATCAAAGACCTTTCCTAGCGATTTTTATATTTCCATAAAAATGATAAAATCATGTGTAACTTTCATAGCGACCTCCAAATCGCTAGGAAGTATCATTAGCCTTGTTCTAATTTTCATGTTTCTTATGTTGAGTTTGTCTTAAATTTTGTGTTAACTATTCTCTTTGGATAGGATGCACGTAGGCATTTAAATGAAGCATAGCATCAGGACTAAGGATCATGTCCCATGCATTTGATTTATATGCATATGATTGTCTCAAACATGTCTGATTATTTGTTTGCATCATGTAAAATATTATGTAGCTGGTTCAGTCATATGCATACTAATGTGTAGCTGGTTTAGTCACAAAACTGTTTTTGCTTGCCTATCATGTGAGAAAAATGGGTGTTTCTGGCATGGATATGCATTTTCTAGTTTTCTTTGTCAATTGTTTTGATTGAGTTATTGTCTTCCAGTTGATCAATGCACTGGCATGTTGGGAACTTTTGCCCCACAGCGTGACCCATACGTTCATATTCTTGAAGAACACAGAACACCATCTGGCCCTCTTGCTAGAGGAAATTACAAGGCTATATTGAAGGTAAAACAGTATGGTGTTTGATTTTAGGAGAAGATTTTTTAATGCTTCTTGAGACGGGAAACAAAGCCCTTCTCTGTACTGTTTATTCTGATTAGTGAAATTTTCCAAGTCACTGCGTTTATTCTTGTTTTCATTACTTATCTTTGTGTCCATAATTATAACGACCAGGCCCAAGTGCAAATTAATAAGGCCTAGTCATTTTTCAAAAGTATTAACTGAAGTTGAAGATCATAAACAAATTTTCAGTAATATACTGGATCTGATCTTAAAAGATATTGAATCCGGTACTAATTATTTGTGGGATCTTAAGAATAACTAATCTATTTACTTTTGTCATGTTTGTTGTTTATAGCTCCCTTCACTAAAAGTGATCATCAATGTTATTTTCCAACGCAATATTCTCTCTTATTATTTTGTGTCATGATTGCCAGGCTTTATCCTCCTCCTTTTATCATACAAATCTTTAGATTTTTCTTGCTACTGATTTCCTTGCTCTTTTAACTTCACAAAGTTGGTTGAAATGTTTTTAGCAGTAAGTTGTGAGTAATGCTAGTATCCATTATATTTGGTTTATAGCATTGTTTTTCTCCACAAACCAAGTGTTTTTTTTTTAACAAAAAAAAAGATCTGATGCACATCCACAGGCTAAGCAATATGGATTGGTTATATTTGTTATTTAGCTTGATCTCAATTTGATTTATGCAGTTTGAAGATGATGACAAGCGATGCCATTTGGATCTTGATTACTGTTTTGAAATTAAGAAGTGAAATTGGCATGGAGATTTGCATTGAGATATGATAGTCGATTCAAAGAAATGGATGTGCAAGTTCCCAATCGACCAAAGAACATTTGTAGAGACTGATTAGTTGTGTTCATTGTTTTAGGCTCTGATCGACATCAATGCACTTCAGATTCTACTCTTGAACCTTGCAATTATTCATTGTCAATAGCTTATTTCTTTTCAATGGATGATGTAGAAATTGTGTCTTGTTCCTTGAACTTCAAATGATTCCATCTATGTTGGTGCAATAGCTAGAAATGGATGATCTAGTGTTTTATCATCTCTTTCAATTTGAGCACCAGAGGGAAGTATTCTTGTTATACGAGTTCTATCGAAAGCTTATTGGACCACACTGAGTGTTCATGTCTTGACATTTAGACATTTTCATGTAATTCCAAAGTCCATTACTTACCTTAGTATACACAACTTATAATATCATCCGATCTAAATAATTATAGATTGAAAATCATCGTTATCCACGAGTTAAATTATCAGATCTTCAACTTTGTCTGACCACTAGCGAAATCGTGTCAAAATAAATTTTCAAAACCCTTGTTTTGCACACCTTGAACATATATTTATATTTATAGAATGCGTCGAGTGGGATTAGTAAATAAATAGTAATATTTTTAATTAATAATTATTCTATAAAAAATTGCAGATTAAATTAATTAATAATAATTTATAATGTGTTAATGGCTTAATGGCAACTAGACAGATAGTCGACACCAATGTGCGTTCCATCACTTAGTTATTACACATCCCGGTCTCTGGGTGGCCATAGCTTGCGGGGTTACAGAGAATACCGGCGAGAATCGAAACTATGGGAGTTCTGGTTTTCATTTACTTGTTGGCATGCACCGGGTTGCTGCTAACATACGTCTTGGGTATCTTTTATTCTGCTGGATGGAGACCATTAAAGCTTCAGAGGTGTCTCAAGCAGCAAGGCGTGGCTGGCCCTCCGTACAAGATTTCGTCTGGGAGTTTGAAGGGTACTGCCGATGCTCTGAGGCAAGCAAGAGCAAGACCCATGGACCTTTCCCACAACATTGTCCAACGTGTTACACCCTTCCAAGATGAAATGATCAAAAAATATGGTATGATCAGTCAAAACTCTCGCTAGATTTTTTTTTGTATTTATTTGTTTATAATTTTTCACATTCAGTTCATGGGGATTGATTGTAAAACATTCAGGTAAATTTTCCATGTTTTGGTTCGGAGTGCATGCTAGAGTTCACATCATGGATCCCGACCTCGTGAGAGAAGTACTGTCCAACAAATTTAGGCTTTCAGAAGCCCAAGTTGAACACTTTAGGAAGGTTGCTTGTGACAGGGCTAGTCAGCTACGAAGGAGAGAAATGGCAAGACACGGGAGGCTCATCAACCCTGCATTCCATGTTGAGAAGCTCAAGGTAAATAAACCATAAACCCAACAAAATTTACAATATTTGAAAGCTGAACGATCTAATCTAGCTCAATCTGATCAAATCCATGGTCTCAGAGCATGGTTCCAACGTTCTGGACAAGTTGTGATAAAGTGTTGAGTAGATGGGAGCAGCTAGCTGCCCCACAAGGCTCATGTGAATTGGATGTGTGGCCAGTATTGCAAAGCCTAACAGCCGACGCGATCTCCCGATCAGCTTTCGGAAGCTATTACAAAGAAGGTAACAGAATATTCATGCCGTAGACAGAACAAGCCGAGCTTATTGTCCAAGCTATCCTCTCCATTAACATCCCGGGCCTCCGGTACTAGTTTCTTCAATCTTTCCACATAGTTTCGACAATAGTTATAGGTAGAATTTTGCATCCTGCATATGTTAATAAAGTTGGACTTGGCAAACTCAACTAGCTGTGTTATCAGGTTTATCCCCACAAAGACCAATCGGAGGAGGAAGGAAATTGCAAGGGAGGTGAGGTCCCTTCTCAAGGTGTGTGATTCAGAAGAGGGAGAAGGCTATGAAGTTGGGCGAAGCACAGCCGGATGATTTGCTGGGCTTGCTCATTGAGTCCAATCTGAAAGATTCACAAGAACTTGGGAGTGGAGGTTATGCAGGGATGACAATTGACGATGTGATAGAGGAGTGTAAGCTCTTCTACTTACCCGGACAGGAAACAACCTCTGTTCTTCTAACGTGGACTATGACTGTGACTCTGCATGCACCCAGAGTGGCAAACTCGAGCCAGGGAAGAGGTCCAGAAAGTCTTCGGCAATAGCAAACCAGACTTTGATGGATTGAACCAGCTAAAAATTGTAAGTGTGTTTTCATTCATGGCCCTCTAGTTCCAATCACATAACCAAGAATTTTAATGGTTCTCCGGCTGTATTGCAGATGACCATGATTTTGTACGAGGTTCTCCGGCCGTATCCACCAGCTACCAATCTTGCTAGAGTTACTTACAAGGACATGCAGCTTGGGGATGTTGACATTCCCTACCGAGCGTACAACTTCTACCAATCTTGTTTGTGCACCGTGATCCTGAGCTATGGGGTGGTGATGCAGAGGAGTTCAAACCAGAGAGATTTGAAGGTGGGATATCAAAGGCGACCAAGAACCCAGCAGCATTCTTCCCTTTTGGTGGAGGTCCAAGGATATGCATTGGGCAGAACTTTGCTTTGGTTGAGGCTAAGCTAGCATTGGCCATGATCCTCCAACGTCTCTCATTTGAGCTATCCCTTTCCTATGCTCATGCCCCATGCACAGTCCTAACTCTTCAACCACAATATAGTGCTCAAGTGATCCTTCGTAGCTTAGATCCAAACTGACTTGTTATATGTCATGGATTGGGTTATAGTTATATATATGCCTGGTTTGATAAATATATAAATTTGCCATGAGGAAATCTGTATGAGAAGTATTAATGTTTTCGTTGGAAGTTATGAGAACGAGGCTCCGAAGAAAGGAAAATAAAATCAAATTTTATGAAATTCGGCCCATTATTTGAAACTTTTAAATTGTTTAAATAATCTCTCCAAATCTGTGATAACCTTTATGGTGCACTCAGGAGATGAGTTCTGGAAGGAGATGGTTGGATTTTCATGATTTATAGTAAGCGGATGGTTGGAGAATTTTTCGCATTGAATAGGAGCTGGTGAAGAGTCTCAGGGAATGAATATCACGGAATAATTACGTGCATTGCATTGGCCGATAGGTTTTTTTTCCATATCTTAATTATATTTCTAAATAAATGTTAATTTCTTATTTTTTTATAAATTGATTATATTTAAATTTCCACATGTTTTTTTTTATTCATGCACTAACCCATTCCCACTTCCAAATCTAAATTTATTTTTTATCAATATGCATCAAATTAAAATTTGACTTAAAATTTAACTTTATATATTTTTTATATTTGTTTCATGTCTTATATAGGAATGACTGCATGGCTCACGAATAGCTTATAAATTTAAAACTCGGACTTGACTTGACATGTCATGAAGTGAAGTCGCCTTTAAGCCAACTCAGTGTTATTTATATTAAAATTTTAATTACGTAAAAAAATAATTGTATGAAATTAGTGTATATTATTCTTTTAATCCTTGAAATTGATAAATATGTAATTCATATTACTTAGATATATTGATTTAGCTAATTTAAAAAATATATAATATGTTTTTTAACTTCTATGATTTGACTTGAGAAATCAATTATAAAATAAATTACTATGGAATTATCTATGAAGTTTAAATTTAGAGAGTTTTTGGAATAAAAGAAAAGTTTTAAAACTATGAGCTCAGACAACCTTTTTTGAGCCTATTTAATCCGGGCTCGTTTAATCACAATGACAACCCATATTAAATAAAAATAAAACACATTTTTCCGTTTGGGATCACCACAATAGGCCAATCCAACCGCAGCCATTGGCGGTTTTAAATTTGTATTTTTGCTTGTTGTGTGGCCTTCGGCAACAAAGATCTGACCGAGCCTAGCCAGATCTTCGTCGTTCCATCCCATGGATGTTACCAGGAACGTCAGTTAGACTTACGAATTAGGGGCTCACACTAGAAGTTATGCGCATCGACCCAATCCTTGCAAAGGTTATACACACCCAGAATTGACTTGCGATTGAAGGAGGTTGCCGGAGTTAGAGAAGGATTCTAGGCAAGAAGTCATAACTTGTAACCTCTCTCCTATACTATGCATTAATCACGAGTTTGAATAGATAATGAAGCAATTCCATCAACGACAGAAAGTTGCCTTGGATGTGTCATCCATGACTTCCTGTACTACAAAATAACTTCAATTAATTACTTATTTCAATTTTATAAAAATATAAAATGAAAAAAATATTAAAATTGGTTACTTTTTCTTCGAAGATGTCACAGGCATTTTCCAGAAGCAAGCCATTTTAATTAATAATTAATTTTTTACGGTAAGTAGTGCAACCCTTATAATGCCAGTCTTGTGAAATATCTATATTGTCAACTGTTGCCTCGAGAGTGTAAAACCCAATGTGTTAGAAATTTGAAAACTATTATTAATAATTCATTATATATATATATATAAAGAAAAGATGTATAACATGGATCGATTAATTATTAATAACTGAATTATTTATTTCTCCTATCGTCTTTCGATTATTATCAGTAGAAGAAACTTACGAGAAATTTCCAACACTATTAATTTTTATTATATTATCATTTGATGTATGTCTGCAATATGAATTAATATATATATATATATATATATAAGAAAAATTCAATAACAAATAATGACAAATTTAGAAAATATATAATTATTTATTTTAAAAAATTGTAACATATGATGGAAGATATTTCCTTGTTCAGAAGATTGGAAACTTCATTAATGTTTAGATTCCAATAAACTTTTGTTGCAAAAGTTGAAGATAAATGAACATTTTCTGCATCCAAAAGGAGTTTAAAATATGATGCTTTCTTATAGTAAAATACTTAACGAAGTAATAAAATAGTTGATCAATTATTATAAAAGATAATATATGGCTTACCTTGGTACCTTGGTAATCTTTTACCAATGTAGATGTTACCACTACAATTATAGGACCATTTTCTAATGAAATTGTAATATTATTGATATAACAAGCCCAAATTTCATACTATTAATAATACATTATTCAAAGTTGTTACCACAAACATGTTACATTAATAAACATGAATAAATCATTTAATTAAATAATTAAAGAAATAAACTAATAATGGTCATCTATATAAGTTGTAGAACAAAAACATAAGGATTACCTTGTTATAGTTGTAAAATCTGGGCCGTTCGCCCAAGGGTTTTTGTATAACACTTCGATTTCAGTTCACCTAAGAACCGAATCAGAAATATTACGAACGAGACGAGCCATGTCTAAAGCTGTTAATTGATAAGACTCCATCAATAAAACAAATCGAAACAATCCGCTTGATGTCAGGAGCATAGAAGACATTACTAAATATGTGTGGCAACTCATCAAATATAAATAAAAGTATGAAAAAAACTATGCTGAGCTCAAGTGTGTGTATCGTTTATTTGTCCTCCCACTAAAGCCACTCAGGAACACAACACCTATATATATAACATAAAAAAAATGTTAGTAATAGATGTCAGTGGTCCAAAAAATAACTAAATATCAAATTATCAAATGAGAGATAACTCTCGTTTAAAAGAAAATCATTATATACTTCTAATGAACTCTCCTTAAGGGGGAATTTATTGAGGAGCCACCACGCTGCCGACCCGGTAGCATCTTGAACTGACTAGTTTATGGATGCCTCTTTTGGTATTTTCTCATTTCTTTTAATCCCTTCAGACTACCAATATATCCTAAGCCCTCTCATTTCCTCAATATATCACCTATCCCTTAGCACAAAGGTCGAGTACGCTTAGATAGTTGCCTTTAGTACCATTTGAACCACATCCTTGGATGTGCACTGTACTAAATAGTACATGTACCTCCATGTTCCTCCCGGTGTGAGGAACTCAAAACGCGAAATTTTCAAGATCCCTCAAGAATGGAACAACCCTTTGACTAATCTAGACCTAATTGTGATTAACACGTGCACCCGCTCATGATATGCGTGCATTGGTGTCATTATCTCTCATCTCACTGAAAACTCGATAAAATATATATGCTTGAGAAGAAAGTTATACAATTGGCCTAAAGGCAACTTACGGTGGATCTTAGTTTGAAAATAACTCAAGGGCTATTAATTTCGGAAATAAAATATGTCTAGATAGCCTGTGTTAAGTGGGGTCCGATAAAACAAGTACTTAACATGTCCTACTATTTGAGAATCAAATTCACCGTAGACTAAAGCGATAAAGATGAGAAGAGTTATAACGGACCTGTGGTCCAAGCTCCAAACATGACGTCTCATCTACGGCGAGCTCGGACTCCGAAACCTACATAGAAACCCAATGCTAAGTAAAATATTGACATTTTTATATAATGCATGCTTGTGGTGTGTTTATATAAACACATTATAATAAAGAAAACAGTGCTAAACAAACCCATAACTAAACATCCAACACACTAATTGAGACATAATAAAGAAAATAACCAATAAACAAATAATAAATAAATAAATAAATAAACTCACGGATAGATAGATAAATAATAAATATATAAAAATAAATAATACTCTAATCATAAAATAATAATATAATTATACTATATAAATACACGGCTAATACAAGTAAATATCAACATATACTCGTGTTAGTAATGATACAAATAAATAAATAAATAATAATTCAATAACTAGATAAATAAATAAATAGCTAATATTAATTAATCATGAATAGCTAATATTAATTAATATTAATAAGTGAATATATCATTAATATTAATAAATAATCTCATAAATAAGCATTACAATCAATAAATATCTAATAACAAGAAGTGAATGACAATGAATAAATAAATAATAAATAAGTAAATTAAATAAATAATAAATAAAGAAAAATAATTATAACATTCAAACATAATAAATCATGTGAATATACATCTAAATTATTGTAGGGGTTTTTGAGTTGTAGAAATCGGTCGAGCCACGACTAAAAATGAGCAAAAATGGTAAACTGAATCAATTGGGCTAAATGAGATTGAGTTGAATGGGTTAAACCAACTCGACCTGGGTTGACTAGAAAATGGGCTAGGTTGGCTTGGCGGACACAGCATGGATTGGTGGACTCATCCACGGGCTGGCGAATAGGGTTGGGCAGTGGATGCGAATGCAAGCAATCAGACGTGAATGTAGGCAAGCAGAGCAGCACTATCCATTGCCAAAAATCTCCAACGACAGTGAGGTTGGGGTCATCGCCAATTAGGATCTACGGCCCAGGTGACAAGGAACATGCAGGTCATAGCGATTGGTAAAGTCCGACTGTCGGCTGGCCGAAAAATAGCCAGAAAGCGAGGTACTCGCCGCCAAGAGTGGAAACGTTGCGGTGGCAGTGGTTGGGGTTAGTCTCAAATGAAAGATCTCAGTGAGGGCAAGCTTTCTAGGTAGTCGACCTCGCTAGAGGAGGCTCGTCGGCACCGAAAAATGGCCCGAAAGGTGGTGGTGACTGTGGAAACCGGTGATAAAAACCTCATCGATGGTAGTTGCTGGTGCAGTACCGGTGGTGGTGATTAGTATGGAACGAAAGTTGGCCGTGAAGGGGTCACAATCATACTGGTCCGATGGCCGAAGGCGGACCAGAGACTCGTCAGCGGCAGCCCATAGTGACGGCGGCTCTAGGATGCAACAGTCTAAAATAATGAGAAAAACCAGGCTTTTGGTATTAATTTTTATTGAATGGCCCAGATCTTGCTACATGGTGTTATTTGAACCATTTGGCAACTCGTATGCCTAGTGAGCACTGCCTAAGGTATATGCAATATATATATATCAGCTCTCCCCTGCTAAATCCTCTGTTTTCACCTTAACCAATTAACCATTTCTTGACTTTTTTCCGGCGACAGCGGAAACTTAATCCGGTGGGAGTCGACTTGGGTTTGTAGATATCTTAACCTGCGTCGGGAACGACAGGCGTTGGTGGGAAAGCAGCAACGAAATCTGCCTCTCCTGCTGTTTTCTGCTCTGTTTTGCTTTCTCCCTCTCCGGACTTCACCAACAGCAAACTCCTCTCGGGTGGTGGCTCTTATCTCGCAGCAGCAACGGTGGTGGTTCTCTACTTGTCAAAGCAGCAAGGTGGCGGTGGCGGTGACTTTCCGGCAACATAGCTCCAGCTCCTTACTCTAGACTTCGGCAACACTCCTCGGCGGCTCAAAACAGAGAGGGATGTGCGTCATCCTTCTCTAGGCTCTGTTTTAACGATCTTTTATTTGGGTGGCGGCAATAAGCTTCGGAAGTGACAAAATCCGGCAATAGCGAAACAGGATTCGATCCCAAACTCCTCAAGGCAGTAAGGTGATGAATAGTAACAAGGTTGCAGCGGCGATAGTGCTTCACGGCAGCCACACGCTCGGGTAAGACCTATCTCAAAGTTGGATTGTTGTGAAAATTAAGTAATTTTTACCACAGATAATTAGTTTACTTTTAAGAACTATTACCTAGATGACTAGCGTAAAAATTATTATACTAAAAATTATCCCAAAATAAAATTTTCGGGAAAGTGTGGTAGGACACACAGGTCCGCTTAAAAACTAACGCTTAGACAGAATTTTATCAAGTAATTTAAATAGTATAATAATTAACAACAATTATACCCGACAATAATTATTAAATAG
>JAURVB010000071.1:0-48630 GCA_033002965.1 Piper betle | reverse complement strand
TTGATTGGTTTAATTGTTCACATAGGGCCTTGTTGTGCAAGTTAAAATTGGCTCAATTAGTTGTTTGGCTTGACTTGTCAACTAAAGCTAGTAACTTAAAATCAATTAGAACTTGATATGCTTATTCTTAATTCCTTTATTACTTTAACTATTTAATATTTCTGCTATTAATTGTTTATCATCGATTCATTTAGGGTGTTAAAGTTTGTGAGGATTTTATTTGTTGATTTGTAATCTTGATTAGCTCTCTCGAATAAATAGCAATACCACATCCCTTTCAATTTTGTTGGACCCATTTTGATTCCACATATTAGTCCATGGTGGTCTTGTGATGTGGAAATTATAACGCAAGTGCACGTGACAAATCAAGTAATAAATGCGATAAGAAAGTATCGTCCAACAAGAAATTATTACTAGAAATTTTTAATTACCAAAACTAATTTAATTAATTATACTTAAATATAAATGAAATCAAAGAGTGATTAAATTATAGATTAAGGCTAAACTAATCTAAAATGCAATATTTAAATCAAATATTAACTTCAAGATAACAATCCTAGGATTTTCAATTTCACCTAGTGCTCTATATGATTAAAGTTATAATTTCTACTTATGATGTAACACCCCGACTTTGGTTCACTTAAGAACCGAATCAGAAATGTTGCGATCAAGTCGAGTCACATTTAAAGTTATAGGTCTGTATGACTCGATCGATAAAATAGATCAAAACAAGCCACTTGGTGTTTTGAGAATGGAAGACATTATTAAATACCCGTCAAAACACATCAAACGTAAATAAAAGTAAGAAAGTAAATAACTGTGCTGAGCCCAAGTGTGTGTAGCGTTCATCTATCCTCCCACCAAAGTCAACTCACAATTTGCATGACCTACATATATTATAAGAAAACCGCCAGTAACGAATGTTACTGGTCCGAAAAATAACTAATACAATCTGGCAAATGGGTATTCCATTACCCACGAAAACTTATGAAACTTCAAAATTGCCTCACACTGGGCAGTTAGCAAACATACTAAAACAAATATCGGCTCGCATGCACGGCTAATATTCATATTCATACATACAATGCTTACGCCCTTACACCTTCATATCACCCACCCCAGTACTCAAGTGGCAAAAGGAACAGTTATGTTAGTGCCATAATTTCCAGAAATACGCTGCATTACGCAACACCATCATACATTGCACTACCTCATGGTTTGAAGGAGTATTAGTGTGATTCATACATATCTCCATACCACTCACTTTCTTATTCATGAAATCCCAAGTGCTAACTGTGCTATATTAGAAATTTAATTTAAGTAATTATACTTAAATATAAATAAAATCAAAGAGTGATTAAATTATAAATTAAGGCTAAACTAATCTAAAATGCAATATTTGAATCAAATATTAACTTCAAGGTGACAAACCTAAGATTTTCAATTTCACCTAGTGCTCTATATGATTAAAGTTATAATTTCTACTTATGATGTAACACCCTGATATCGGTTCACTTAAAAATTGAATCAGAAATGTTACGATCGAGTCGAGTCACGTTTAAAGTTGTCGGTCGGTATGACTCGATCGATAAAATAGATCAAAACAACCTGCTTGGTGTTATGAGAATGGAAGACATTGTTGAATACCCATCAAAACACATCAAACGTAAATAAAGTAAGAAAGTAAATAACTACATTGAGCTCAAGTGTGTGTAGCGTTTATCTGTCCTCCCACCAAAGTCGACTCACGATTTGCGTGACCTACATATATTATATAAAAACCGTCAGTTACGAACGTTACTGGTCCGAAAAATAACTAATACAATCTTCAAAATGGGTATTCCATTACCCACAAAAACTTACGAAACTTCAAGATTGCCTCACATTGGGCGGTAAGCAAACATACTTAAGTAAGTGTCGGCTCGCATGCGCGACTCATAATCATATTCATACATAGATACAACGCTCGCGCACTCACACCTTTTATATCACCTACCACAGTACTCGAGTGGCAAAAGGAACAGTTAAGTTAGTGCCACAATTTTCGAAAATGTGCTGCATTACGCAGTACCATCATACACTGCACTACCTCATGGTTTGAAGGAGTACTAGTGTGGTTCATACAAATCTCCATACCGCTCACTCTCTTATTCGTGAAATCCATAAAAAAATGCGCGTACTTATATAATAGGCTTAGGGAAGAGGTTTCTATCATTCATTTCTGGAGTTTCAGTTCAAAAACCAACAAGGGATCTTATCCATGTAGTTTTATTAAACATGCGTAGAAAACACAACTAAATGACCCGACATCGAAGGGATGCAATAAAATTCTCCCGATGTCATCCTACGTATAGAACACAATTAAACTCGACACGCAAGGAGTTAAGCAGAGAGGGAGAGTCCTACGGATCTGTGGTCCAAACTCCAAGTGTATCTATACATCTACGGTGAGCTCGGACTCCAAAACCTATATCGGAACCCACTACTAAGTAAAATACTAACATCTCTATATGATGCATACTCATGGTGTGCTCATATCATCAATACAACACAACAAAGAAAACAATCCTAATAAACCTATAACTAAACATGTAGCACACAAACCGAGATATAATAATAATAATATAATAAATAATAAATAAATAAATATACAAAGAAATGCACTCATAGATAATTAGATAAACAATAAAAACATGAACATAAATAATACTCTAATCATAAAATAATAACGTAATTATACTATATAAATATACGGGTAAACATGAGTAAATATCAACATATAGTCATGTTAGTAAACATGTAAATAAGTAAATATATAATAATTTAATAAATAAATAAATAAATAAACAATTAGTTAATACTCATTAATCATGGTTATTAATAATATCATAGCCATGTAATACAAGAATACATAATTAAATACAAATAAATAATAACATACATGTGAACATTATATATATATATATATATATATATATATATATGTTCGGGCGCGGGATCGTCCGCTCCCTCGAATTGGTTCCTTAGTGATTCGGGTTTAAAGGTTCCGTGGGACCGAGGTGCCCTTGCCGCGCAAAGAGATAGTGCGATGGAAATAGAAAATGTTACAAATAGTAAAATAACACGCAGGAAATTTTTTATGTGGTTCCTTAGGGTTCAAATTAAATCCCTAAGTCAGTCCACGGTGAGATTAGTACTCACAATCCACTATTTCTCCTTTGATTTTTACAAGTTACACAAAACAGTGAATTTTGCTGCCTTTAGACAGTCTAGAAGGCCTTCAAATTATTTCTAGAGTGTTGATAAGCTGAACCAGACCGTTCCGGGTTGGTTCAAACCAAACAAATGCTGGACTGGACCAAACAGCGCATGGATATGTGGGTAAATGGCTGGTCACGAACGCAGTCACGGTCTAGATATGGTCACGGGTCTGTGGGTAAATGGCTGGTCACAGATCTGCCGAATCTTGTGGATGCAGCCGAAGTAAACGGGCATGACGGACCCGGCTACGACGTGAATTGGCGGCGCTTTTGGGGCTTCGACGGCGGATTTTCTTGCATCGGATGGTGGTGGAGTTGGCCCAGAACTGTGGATCTCAGAATGGTGAAGATCTTGGCGGTGGTCCGACAGTCAGCGGTGGCTCCGGTCGGTCGGTCGGATGCCGGAAAGTTAGACACTTTTCTGCACTTTTGTGCTATGCTGGTCACTTCTCAATTTTTTCCAGCGACCTCAGTAATGAAATCCGGTAGATCTCTGTTTGGGTTTCTATATCATTCCATAATCTTCACTTGATCACGATGGAAGGCTAGGGAACGACCGGCACTGGTCAGAAAGAATCAAAGAAATCCACTATTTGCTACTTTGTTTTCTACTTCTCCGGCCAGCAACTTCCTCGCTACCCGATTTTTCCCGGCGGCTACAGCGACGAACTTTGGCGAAACTCACTTTGGGTTTCTAGACCACTCCTCCATCTTCACGTTTCACCTCACGGTGACACTGGGAACGACCGGTGTTGGTCAAAAAAATTAGCAAAGTCAGACCTTCGCTGCTCTGTTTTCTGACTTTTCCGGCCAGCAACTACCTCGCTTCCCGATTTTTCCTGGCGGCTACAGCGACAATTGTTCGAATGATTTTAGTGACATGCAAGTATACACGGTCGAAACAAGTAATATAATGATAAATTAGAGTATCGTTCCCACAGAGAGATGAATTTCCTTAAATTAATTAAAGAAAATAAAATTAAGAACAAAACAGAAATAATTGACTTAACTAAATCTAAATAATAAATTTAAATAAAAGAAGAAGTTAAAATGATAAAATTCGTTCTAGAATTGAATTTCCCTTAACATGAATTTAATCTTCATTAAATCTTCCTCTTATCTTTCATTCCCTCAGATTGTCGATCTAGGATAATTATATGACATGGCGGCTCCCACTCCTTCATGCTTTTATTATTTTGCCTCAATTTCTACCTCCCGATGATAATTGATTAATCAACAAAATAATGCATTAAGATTTGCCATACAATCGCATACGGTGTTGTGTATCTTCCGACCACAATGACAAACAAGTCAAAAGACTCGTCGTATGATGAATTATCAATGACTTATCTAATTAATTTCTCCCAAAATCTAATTAAACCTCATGATCTAAGAAATAGGTGATCAATCTACCCTTAGCATTAAGAACATGACAATTTAAACAATCCGATTGAATAAAATAGTAAAAGCTGGAAATAAATTCAATTAAATCATGTTAAGTTCCACTCTTCTCTAGAACGAAATAAAAGACTACTCCATAATAAGAATAGAAAACATTATAAAGAAGAAACTAATTTTTATTATGAAAGAAAAAAATTACGAAAACTAAAACTACTTCTTCTACTATACTCTGAAGCCAAGAGATGAGATATGATAACAACAAATGACCACCCCTTTATATAGAAGTGGAGATACAAGAATTCGAAGAGAGTGTTCACAAATTGACGTAGTCAAATTAATTATAATGTCCCTTCAAGTTTCCAACTATTCGACTCCATGGAACACTATAAATTGTTGCCATTGGGTGGGGCCAAGTGTCATGACCAATCAAATCCTACACATGTAGTTGTCAACTTTTTGAAAGTGAAGGTATTCCATGTAGGCATTTGCTGTATGTACTAAGATTCAATGACGGGGATATTTTTCTTGAACTCTATATAATGAAAAGTTGGACACTTGAAATAGCAAAGGAAGTTGTTTTTGACGGTGATGGAGTGGAACTTCTTGCTGATTTCACAAAACTTTATTCTCTAATTGGAGAAAATTGCACTATATATTTAATCGATGGGCCAAAAATGCATATTCATTATCTGAGAAATTTGACCTCACGAAGCAAAACTTTTTGAGATAGAGAAATTGGTAGAAGATGTGGTAGATGATCCACATCATGGAATACAAGTACATCCACCGGCACAATCAAAGACAAAAGGAAGTGGTAAAAGATGGAAGATTGGTAAAGAACTTACAATGGACCATATGGTAAAAGATAGGCTATGCCATGGTTGCAATAAACGGGAGTTGGGCATGATAAGCGCACTTGCCCTGCAATTGTAGCACATCGGTAATGTTGTCTAACACAACCCTTGTTTTGATCTTTATTATATATAATTTATGTGATTATTTTCTATATTTTGTTTTTTAAATATGTAGGCAAAAAAATGTTCCATCTGAAAGTGGAGTCGTGGCGTCTATTCAGGGGTGTCAGTGCGGTGATGGCGAATCTCAAAGCAGTGATGTAGAATGACTATGATAGCTCCGAATCTGGAAGGGTGATAGCTCCCTCCGACTGTATAATGCTAGTGATTTGTAACTTGTTTCCATGAATTGTTATTGACTTTAATTAAACTTGACAAATTTGTAACTTGTAAGTTTGTACTTTTATTCATCATGTGGAAGAAAGTTAAATGAGATGGCTCTCATTTGTTTCGATTTTGATGTGTTGCCGACTTCATCAACATAATTTAAATGTTATCAGAATATACAAGAGTCTGCCATTTTTTGTAATTTATAGTTGATCGTAAAATTAAGTTTTCATTCATTTACTGAGGTAGGATGCATTATTTCAGAATATTAACCTGAGTCAGGACCGAGTCAAGATTTTATTGACTCGAGTCCGGAACGAGTCACATTTTTATTGGCTTGACTTGAGTCAATTCCGAGTCAATTATTTATTAACTTGACTCAAGTCGATACTGAGTTAATTTTTTATTTACTTGACTCGATTCGATACCGAGTCAATTATTTATTAACTTGACTCGAGCCGACACCGAGTCGATTATTTATTAACTTGAATCAAGTCGATGCTGTAAAACCCGCAATTCGAGTGAGGGTTTTATATTCAGAACCGGTCGGTTCGACCGTTATTTTTTAGTCGAGTCAGTTTCAGAACACGTGTACTGAGCCGTCGCCAATCGTGTGTATGAGCTATGAGGGTCATGCGTACCCAAGTATATGATGATTACATCACGAACACAACAGAACAGAATGAGTTATCAGAATATATGAGAGTATGCTAGTTATTTTTATTTTATATATAGTGGATCGTAGAATTAGTCTTAGGCCGTTTACCGCGTTAGGACGGGTTACGGGCAGTTTGGGTGGGTTCATAGTTCTAGAGCATATCATTATTATGTTTTGGTGTTTGTTTGATTTTATGGGATTTTTCCCAATTTTTATGGAATTGTTTTAGGATTTACGGTGACTTAGTTATAATTTTTGACTCGAGCCAGACACGAGTCAAGTATTATTTACAAGTTTGCCACCCAGTTATTTTCTTACTCCCCCAACACTTTCTTCTTCTTCCCCGTCCAAACCCTAGCCGCGTCACCCTCCGCTTGTCATCGTCGCCACCGCTGTCGACGCCCCCTGGCTGCCAATCGATGTCGCCCCTCCTTGCCATGGCGTCACCGTGCTGCCTCTAGCGCTCCCGGCCACTGCCCAGACTCTACGACATGAGAAAGCCATGCCTTTGTGCCGCGCTTCCATTGCCAATCGCGCCGCTGGTGACCGTCACTGCCACGATCGAGTGGTCGCCTCGACACCCTCGACCACCCAGTGACCTTTCCCGACCGGAGCAGAGGCCATCGCCGCCCAGGCCGGCCGGATCAAGTCACCCATCGCCGACACCACTGTTTTAGTCATTTTCCAGTGAGCCGCCACCTCCGCCGACCATGTCGACGCTGTAGATACGTCGGGCTTACAGAGCCGGTTCCAATGGTACCTAATACCATTGCTTTCCAGCCAGTAGACGCCGCTGGCGGTTGTTGCCTGAACACCACTGAAAGCTGCCAAAAAACCGCCAGAAGCTGCCAAAAACTGCTGAAACCTGCCAAATAACCGGATTTGCTGGAATTCGCCGGATCTTCCATGGAGCTCATCCAGTCAATCCCAATCGAACTTTGGATGCTGATGAGCACCGAATTCAAGCTCCGAGATACGCAACAAAACCCTAGAAATGATAAAAGTCTGAGCATGAAAGAAGTAATGATATGCATGATATGATTGGTAATGGATTAATGTTGGTGATCTAAGTAGGTGAATTAATCTGAGCATATTAATCGAGTACGATGTAACTTAGGAAAAATACAATAAAATTGGTATGAATAGGTTGAATTAGAATTATTTTCATACTTATGATTATTGCTTGTTGATTGTGACGGATGATTATTATATTGTGTGTGATGTTCATTGAGTTTGATGCATCATTTAGTTAATGGGCGTTAGTATTTAGTTTTGATGTGTAGTTACGAAGTAGGAGCTCGCCGCCTAGGCGCGATGACACGCTTGGAGCTTCTACTAGGTCTGTTTAGGACTCGTCTCTATTTTGCATTCTCTTCTATTGTATGTTTATTTTATTATTTGCAAGACGAGTTAAGTGGCATTTTATTGGATCCCACTTAAATCGGGCCATTTAACCGAACAGTTTTTCAGATTAATAACCCCTCGAGGATGATTTCGAAAACAAGATCCACCACAAGTTGCCTTCAGGCCTACTATATAAATCCCTTCCCAAGCCTGTATATATAATTTTATTGAGTTTTCAGTGAGATGAGAGATGGAAAAACCGACTGCATGTACCATGAGCAGAGGTCGTGACAGTCAAAGCGGGCTCTGGATTAGTGTAGCGGATTGTTCCATTCCCAAGGGATCCTAACAACTCCGAGTTTGAGTTTCTCACACCCGGAGAACGTGGAGGTTTATGGGTACTATTTAATACAGCGCATGTCCAGACTTGTGGTTTAAAGGGTACTAAAGGCAACTGCCTGAGAGTACTCGATCTTCGTGCTCAAGGCCAGGAGGAATATGGATGTAAGGAGAGGGCTTAGGATTCGAGACCAAAAAATGAAGTAAGAAAATGCCGAAAGAGGTATCAGCAGCAACAGATCAGTCAGTTCGGGACGCTACCAGGTTTGTAGCCCAGTGGCTCCTCAGTAATGCCCTTCAGAGTGTTCACGAGGAGTATATAATATTTTCTTTCATATGAGAGTTTTCTCTCATAGTCAGCTTGTTATAGTTATTTTATTTTTCGGACTAGTAACACTTGTTACTAACGTGTTTTTATACTATATGTAGGTAATAATCACGAGTTGGAGGAGCCAGCTTGGAAGGAGGAGCATTATTGTCGTTTGCACACATGTCAGTCGATGGAGTAATTAATGTTTTTTGTTATAATGTTATTATCTTGAGAATGACCTGAAATGCTGAGACATGATATGATGTGATTAAATGCTTAAGATATGATGATAGGACGTAATTAAGTGCTAAGAGATGATGAGATGATGTGAACACAAATAGATTACGCAATGGAAGCGTGGTGGGTTGAGTCCCAAGTTTCAAAATGAGTTACAGCATGTTAGATTTTGTATTTTGTATGAATGAAATTGTTTGATATATAATTATATATATTTGCATATGTAAATTTGACAGGGTGGCCCCTAATTGCATTTTTAGGGGAAACTCTGTCTGTTATATTTCAAAATTTTTATTAATTTTTATCGGGATTGTCTTAGTGTATACTTTGATTTGTATGTCATCCATGTAGTATCATGTTAGGATTCTGTACATTTATCCACACATGACGAGTCGTATCTTCATCTTAAGACGCCGAGATTAGATCTGAATGAGTTGGGCTTAGGTTAGCTGACCTAACTGGGGCTTGTAACATGCCGGTTCGGTTCACGAGCGTGGACCGGATTTGGGGTGTTATAGATACCGAGGTTATTATTTATTGACTTTACTCGAGTCGATAGCGAGTCAATTTTTTATTTACTTGACTCAAGTTGATACCGAGTCTAGTTTTTTGACTTGAGTCGAGCCCGGACGCCGCTGCGAACGGTGGCAGGTGTGGTGGTGGGCGGTGCCAGCACGGGGGGGGTGAGGGGGCGTGGAGCATGGCACAGCTGTTTGTTCAGTGTTTAAAATATACAATATTTACCCAGGTTTTTTATATGATTTTGTACTTCCTGGGTATAAATATTATTAATTAAGTGATATTTTACTTTATTTTTTAGTTAATTAATATTTTATTAGATATGCTTAATTTTAGTGTTTCAATGCGAAAAAAGATGAATAAATTAAGCTTTGGAATTGAATGGTCATGACACTTGGCTCCACCCAATGGCTACAAGTTATGGTGTACAATGGAGTTGAGGAGTTGGAAACTTGAAGCGACATCATAATTAATTAGACTACGTCGATTTGTGAACACCCTCTTCGAATTCTTGTATCTCCACTTAGAATAAAGGGGTGGTCATTTGTTGTTTTCATATCTCATCTCTTGGCTTTGGAGTGTAGTGAAAGAAGTAGTTTTAGTTTTTGTAATTTCTTTCTCTTTCATAATAACAATTAGTTTCTTTTTTATATTGTTTTCTATTTTTATTATGGAGTAGTCTTATATTTCGTTCTAGAGAAGAATGGAACTTAACATGATTTAATTGAATTTATTTCAAGCTTTTACTCTTTTATTCAATCAGTTGTTTGAATTATCATGTTCTAAATGCTATGAATAGATTGATCGCCTATATCTTAGATCATGAGGTTTAATTAGATTTCAGAAGAAATTAATTAGATTAGTCATTGATAATTCATCATACGACGAGTCTTTTGACTTGTTTGTCGTTGTGTCGGGAGATACACAACACCGTATGCGATTGTAAGGCAATTCTTAATGCATTATTTTGTTGATTAATCAATTATCACCGGGAGGTAGAAATTGAAGCAAAATAATAGTAGCATGAAGGAGCGGGAGCCACCATGTTATATAATTATCCTAGATCGACAATCTGAGGGAATAAAAGATAAGAGTAAGATGTGATGAAGATTAAATTGATGTTAAAGGAAATTCGACTCTAGAACGAGTTTTATCATTTTAACTTCTCCTTTTATTTAAAGTTATTATTTATATTTAGTTAAGTCAATTGTTTTTTGTTTTTCTCTTAATATTATTTTCTTTAATTAATTTAAGGAAATTCATCTCTCTGTGGGAACGATACTCGAATTTATCATTATATTACTTGTTTCGACCGTGTATACTTGAATGTTATTGAAAATATTCTAAAACTGTTGAGTCGGGGCCAGCTGCGGAGGGGGCGGTCGGCTGGGTTAGGGGCGGCTGCGGTGGCAGGGGTGGTCAGCTGGGTGAGGGCCGGCAGCGGCAGGGGGTGATGGGGTGGGGGGTGGCCACGGGTGAGGGCAGGTGGCGGCCATGGGTGGGGGCAGGGGCCGAGGCGGAGGGGCGGCACGGGCAGCAGCAGGGCGGACGGGGCCTCGGCAGGGGCGGCATGGGGCCGCAGCCAAGGTGCTGGGTAGGCTGGCCGCGGCCATGCTGGCCAGCCTACGGTGCCAGGGAGGAGGCATGGGGGAGGGGAGGGGGTGATTACAGACCGTTGGATCAAATCCAACTTCCTGTAAAGGGCAGCGCTGGTGCGCTGCAAATATGGGGCAGCGCATACCAGCGCTGCCCATTATCCTTTTATGAGTATGTTATTTTATGTCTATCTAAGTGCCCTTATTTTCTTAAAGAAAAGGGAACCATGTGTTCAAATGTTTAAAATGTAAAAAATATTATATTAAATGACAAGATGAATTTTAATAATTTAAAATTTCAAAAATATGCCAAGGGTGGGATGTGAGTAGTGACGAGGGCAGCTTTGGTTTGCGGTATTTTGGATTGAACCTGATTTAATATTAATAAAGATATAAGCCTGAACCGAAGTATATAATGTCACTATATAGTTTTAGTGCCCTAATCATTTCATGTAATTAATTGAATGAGTAGAATGTCATTTCCACAATGCTGGACTATTTTATCACTAAACTTAATAAACTAAACTATTTTTTTCAAAAGTAATTTTCATTGTTTTTATTATCTACCCAACAGGAGTATCTTGTTAGCCCCATTTGCTCTCGATGTCATCAAGGAGAGTATCGACAGCCTGTTTGGACTTGTTATAAGTTTGACCAACGAAGCCATTTTTTGAGGGAGTGTCCACTACGCACTCTGTAGCAGCAACAAGCTACCATGATGGTCTGTTTTCACATGTGGTGTGGCAGCACTGAAGAAGAAGGAATGTCATCTTACAACTCAGCCGCACCAGATAGCACCTCCATCCCCACCACCTAGTCCCTAGCATCAACAAACATGGTATGATGGTTGTAGCAGGAGTTGCACCTAAGACAACTCTAGTAGGACGTGCAACATCAGCAGCAGCTACACCTAATCGAAATTGGGCAAGGATACTTTTGACTACAGTTGTAAGACCCCGAGTCGGCCCACAGAGTAGAACCGAATCAAACTAATAAATTTTGGAATACTAATTCATAACCGATTAAAATGGAGAACCGACAAAAGAAGGATCTAACCAATCAATGCGTCAAAAGACGGAAGATGAGTTGAATTTACAAAGGTGACTAAGTATTTCGAGAAAATCCGACAGAGTTTTCTTTGTAAATAGAAGAATAGAAAAATTACGTAACCTATTTAATATCATTTAATCACAAAACTATTTGAACATTTCATATTATCATATGCTATTTACAAACATGGAAAATTGGTTGTAAACAAAGGGAAAGAAAAGCCAGGAGGAAGAGGAAGAGAAGGGGGAGAATGAGGAGCAAAAGAGGAGAAATGGAGGAAGAAATAGGGGAAAAGGGAGTGGAAAGAGGAAGGTAGAAGAGGAGGATGACCCGAGTCAGGGTTTTATTGTCAGAACTAGTTGGTTTGACCATTATTTGTAGTCGAGTCAATTCTAGAACACGCCTATTGAGCCTAGACTGGTCGTGTGTTATGAACCATGAGGATCACGTGTACTCAAGTATATGATGATAATATACAACTTGTGATTCAAATAAAGGTTTTATAATCTGTACTAGTCAATTCGACTATTATTTTCAGTTGAGTTAAGTTTTAATTACGAGACGACCATTCATTTTCTCACCGACCATTCATTTTCTCATTGACTATTCATTTTTCTCAAACTAACTATTCATTTTTCTCAAACTGACTATTCATTTTTCTCACCCTAACATCTATTTGTTCCACACTTCTCACATTGTAATCATCCATCCAACACCATCCTTCTCATCCAACTTTCTTCTTCTTTCTCTTCCTTCTCTTTTCCCCCACGATCCTCACTCAAGCCAGCCACAACCTCGTTGTCGTCACCGCATGACTGACAATTAGGTATAGAGTAGCAGCTCACCGTTTAGGTGCTAAGACACGCTCGGAGCTTCTACCAGGTCCATTTAGGGCTCGCCCACAATTTATTGTTCTATTTTATCATGATTTAATTCTTACAGATTGTAGGACGAATTGAGTGGTGTTTTATCGGATCCCACTTAGCTCGGGTCATTTAGTCAAATAGTTTTCCGGATTAATAATCCTCGAGAATGAGATCACTTGAGTATGTTTTCGAAAACAAGATCCACCACAAGTTGTCATAAATCCCTACCACATAGATCCCTATCAAGACTATATATATATATGTAGTTTTCATGTTTTTCAATAATCGTACTACGCAAGTGAGCATGTGCAAGTCGAAATCACTGACAACCATGTTACGCAAGTACCATGTGCTAGTCATAACCCAGGTAATCCCGACAACCATATTATGCTAGTGACATGTGCCAGTAGAAGCCACCAACAACCATGCTACACAAATAGCATGTGCTAGTTGTAAGCTGGGAATCCTGACAACCATGTTATGCTAGCAGCATGTGCTAGTCGAAGCCGCCAATAGCCATGCTACGCAAGTGGCATGTGCCAATCGTAAGCTGAGAATCCCAACAACCATGCTACACAAGCGGGTATGGAAGTAAGAAAAAGGGCTTAGGATATGACAGTAGTCCCAAGGGACCAAAAGTGAAATGATAAAATGCTGAGAGAGGCATCAACAATAGTAGATCAGTTCAGTTAAAGTTGGTTTCATTTCAGTAGATGCCCTTCAGAGATTTCACGATGTTTTCTTTCATATGAGAGTTTGCTCTCATAGCCAGTTTGATATTAGTCATATTTTTGGATAAGTAACACTCATTACTGACATGGTTTTTTAATATTTGTAGGTGATGATTATGAGTAGGATGAGCCAGACTGGACTCAAGAGCAATAAGGTCTCTTGCACACATGTATAATGATAGAATATTGTGTTATGTTGTCATTTTATTGGGAATGATGTGATGTATTGTACGATATGACAATTGAATTCATATGTTTTAATAAATATATTTAGATATTGAATAAGTACAACAAGTAAGACTTAGAATTTAATGCACAGATGGGTCGAAACCCAAAATTTAGAATGAATTATGCAACAGATTAGAATTTTATGTGATTATCAATGTGTGATTTAATAATATATATATATATATATATCATATTTATCATCTTTTATCGATTTTTATCGTCATTATTTTTAGTATTAACTGGTTGTCACGTCATTCATATAGTTGCATGTTAGGTTTATTTTTGTGCATCCATCCATGCATAGCGATAAACATCTTCCACCTCGAGATGCTGAGAGTAGATCCATAGGGTTGGGCTCGGGTTACCCAACCTAACTAGGACTAGTGACATTCTGATTCAGTTCCAAGTGTCAACCGGATTTGGGGTGTTATAGATAATGTCAATAAGATAGCAGTAGAATAAGTTATAAGAATATATGAGAGTATGCACAAATTTTGTTTTTTTATTTTAGTATTAGACCAAAGAATTATTTTTAAGCTGAGAATAACGTATTAGGACGCGCTATAGGGCAGTTTGTGTGGGTCATTAGTTGTAGAGTATGTCATTATGGTGTTATGGTGTGTATTATATTTTTTGGGATTTTCCTTATTTGTTTGGTTTTTCTAGGATTTATTACGAGTTAGTTATTATTTTTGACTCAAGTCAGACTTGAGTCAAGTTTTATTCACAAAACTGCTACCGAACTTCATCCCGACCTACTTCTCCCCAAACCCTCGACGCCACCTCCACCCTCACCGTCGACGACTCCTCCAGTCGCCGCACTGCTGCAGATCAATGCCACCGAGGCCTGTCATGTTGTCATTGTGCTGCCTCGAGCACCCCCGATCATCACTCAGTCGCCATGACACACGGGAGCTGCGCCCTAGCGCCGCCTGTCCCGATGACGTTCTGCGCCACTCCGATATCGTCATGCCTCTGATACCTCCCTGTTCGACCCCCGACCATTTCCCCCATACGGAGCGCCACCACCGAGGCCTACTGAGGCCCAATCAAATACGCCAACCGACCACGGCTGACTCATCACTGCTGCGAGCAATCATCTCCGCAGTTACGGTCCTCATGCCACCACCATTGGGTTGAGCTCACCTAGCTGGTGCTGACCCATAGCCCAGATTGCCTCACTGGAAAACCATTGGAAAACCACCAGAGACTCGGATTTGCTGAAATTTTCCAGATCTTCCTCCAAATTCATCTAGTCAAACCTAATTGAACATTGGACACTAGCGAGTACTAAATTCAAGTATCAAGCCACGCGAGAAATCCCTAGCCGTCTCTGATTGCTGACAATGCAAGGTTTAATTAACTCCAACTTAATTTATTAAAGGTGATAATTATTAGCACAACTTGATAGGATTGTTGAATTGATGTGTTAGATATATTTATTGTAATAAAAATATGAATTTGCTTGATTAAATTGTGTTAAAATAAATATTAAGGTACTAATTAGGTAAACTAAGTAATTATCGTATTCTAATGCAACGTAGCGTAGGAAATCTTATATGGATTGATGCGTTATTGATGTGAGTATGATTGATCTGTGTATGCTATACGATGTGTGAATGCATCATAAGCGGGCGTTAGCTTTTAGTTTGAAGTGTAAGTACAGATATGAGCTCGCTGCCTAGGTGTAAGAACTCACTCAGAGCTTCTTCCAGGTCCATTTAGGACTCATTCCCCATTTTACGTTCTATTCCGTTGTATGTTTGTTTTATTGCTTGCGCAACGATTTAAGTGGCATTTTATCAAATTCCACTTAACCCGGGTCACTTAATCAATCAGTTTTCCTGATTAACAACCCTCAAGAATGAGATCCCTCAAGTTTGATTTTGAAAATAAGATCCACCACAATTTACCTTCGGGCATATTATGTAAATCTCTTCCTAGGCTTATATATAATTTTATCATGTTTCAGTGAGACTAGAAATCAGAAAACCGACTCTCACGTACCATGAGCGGGTGCACATGCTAGTTAAAGCGAGCTCTAAATTAGTGAGAGGGTTGTTCCCTTTCGAAGGGATCCTAACAACTCTCGTTTTGAGTTCCACACAACCAGAGAAACATGGAGGCTTACGGGTATTGTTTAGTACAATGCACGTATGGACTTGTGGTTCAAAGGGTACTAAAGGCGACTTCCTAAGAGTACTCGACTTTCGTGCTCAAGGCCAGGAGAAATATAGAGGAAAGGAGAGGGCTTAGGATATATTGGTAGTCCCAAGGGACAAGGAAAATGAGAAAATGTCGAGAGAGGCATCAGACTAGTCAGTTTGGGAAGCTATCGGGTCTATAGCCCAGTGGCTTCTTAGTAAATGCCCTTAGGTGTGTTCACGAGAAGCATATAAATGTTTCTTCAAAATGAGAATCAGCTCTCATTTGCCAGTTTTGCTATGTAGTTATATTTTTCAACCAGTAACACTCATTACTGACAAGATGGCTTTCAGGGGAGACTATGTCTTTTTTATTAATTTTTATCGTAATTATTTTGGTATATAAACTTGTTGTCATGTTATCCATATAGCAGTGTGCTAGGTTTCTGTGCATTCATCCATGCATAGTGATTAGTATTTCCCACCTTGAGACACCGAGAATAGATCCAGTCAGGTTAAGTTTGGGTTAGCCAACTTAATCGGGACCCGTGATGTAACGACCCGCCTCGAACCGGACCTGGTGTTACTTAAAAATATAGTTTATGTAAATGTAACCTTCGAGAACATGAATTTAAATACAGCAAATAGTCTTGCAATATATAATATAAATCATAACAATAAATCATGTTCTCTAAAATTTAAAATAACTGTTCCACAATCTCAGACCGTTTCCCATAGCCACAAGAGAATAATAAGGAAGTCCAACTTTATTATCGATTCACCATACCTAGGTTGGTAAAAGAACCACCAACCACACTTGTATTCTTTAGTCCCAAAGCTACTCATCTGCGGAGGCAATTTTGCGCTAGTGATAAAACCACTAAGCCGCATAATTAAATAAAACAAGTCAATATTGTAACACCTCAAATCCGGTTCACACTCGTGAACCGAACCGGCATGTTACAGGCCCCGGTTAGGTCGGCTAACCCGAACCTAACTCGTGCGATCCGATCTCGGCGTCTTAGGATGAAGATCTAACTTGCTATATGTATGTATGAATGCATAAAACCCTAACAGGATACTACATGGATGACATGCAACCAATTTTCACACCAACACAATTACAATCAAAATTAGTAAAAATTCTAAAACGAAAGGGACAGAATTTCCCCTAAAAATGTAATTAGGGGCCACCCTGTCAAAATCATATATTCAAACATATATACGCATAGCAACAATAGCATTCACACAGACTTCTAATCTACTATATTCATCATTCTCTGAACTTTGGGTCCTAACCCATCACACTTTTGCTGCGCTACTCTGATCATTTCATTTCATGTCATTGTCATGCCTCAAACATTTAATCATAGCATGTTTATAAAATAACAGCATAAACAAAACATTAAACATTCAATCACCCAATGTGTGTGTGCAGAAGACCTTATTGCTCCTCCGTCCTGGCCGGCACATCCATCTTGTGCTTATCACCTACATATATATAAGAAAAACGTCAGTAACAAGCATTATTGATCCGAAAAGAAAATAACTATAACAAACTGGCTATGAGAGCAAACTCTCATATGAAGGAAAACAACATATACTCCATGTGAACACTCTGAAGGGCACTACTAAGGAGCCAATGGGCTGCAGACCCGGTAGCATCCCGAACTTACTGATCTGCTGCTGGTACTGTGCCGCTCTCGGCACTTCTTTCAGTACTTCTCGTGAAACTTTATCCTAAGCCCTCTCCTTACCTCCATATTTCTCCTGGCCTTGAGCACGAAGGCCGAGTACTCTCAGGCAGTCGCCTTTAGTATCCTTTGAACCACAAGTCCGGACATGCGCTGTACTAAACAGTACCCGTAAACCTCCACGTTCTCCGGGTGTGAGGAACTCAAACGCGGAGTTGTCAGGATCCCTCGGGAATGGAACAGTCCACTGGCACTAATCCAGAGCCCGCTTTGACTTTCACGACATCCTCTGCATGGTACGTGCAGTCGATTTCTCCATCTCTCGTCTCACAGAAACGCAAAAACTATATATATATAGGCTTGGGTAGGGAGTTATATAATAGGCCCGAAGGCAACTTTTGGTGGATCTTGTTTTCGAAATCAACCTCGAGGGATCTCATCCTCGAGGGGTTATTAATCCGGAAAATGTTCGGTTAAATGGCCCGAGTTAAGTGGGATGCGATAAAACGCCACTTAACCCGTCCTGCAGACAATAAATCAAACATACAATAGAAAAGATCATAAAATCAGAGAGAAGTCCTAACGGACCTGGTAGAAGCTCCAAGCGTGTCATCGCGCCTAGGCGGCGAGCTCCTACTTCGTACCTACACATCAAAACTAAATACTAATGCCCACTAACTACATGATGCATCAAACTCAATAAACATCAATCACAATCAATAATCATAAATATGAAAATAATTCTAACTCATCCTATTCCTACCAATTTTATTGTATTTTTCCTAAGTTACATTACTCGATTAGCATGCTCAACTCGATCTACCTCATTAGATCACTCACTATTCATTCTCAATTAATTGCATCATGCAATCATCACTACACTCATACTCATACATTTATCATGACAATTATTCAATTCTAGCATGTTATACTAACAATCATAATCAATTTTAAATAACTCAATCGGAGGTAATTATACCTCACGTAGTCAGCAATCGGCGACGGCTAGGGTTCCGTCGCTTGTCTCGGAGCTCAAATTCGGCGCTCATCGGCGTCCGAAACTCGAACAGGCTCGACTGGGTGAGCCCTGCGGAAGATCTGGTGAATTCCGGCGAATTCCGAAATTCCAATTTTCCGACGGTTTTCGGCGATTTTCCGGCAGCTTCAGGCGGTTTTCCGACGACAGTCGCCGGCAGCATCTATTGGCCGGAAAGTGGTCGTGTTGGGTACCCTTGGAACCGGCTCAGCGAGCCCGACTCATCTACGAGGTCGACTGGTCATGGCGGCGGCTTGCCGAAAAATGGCAAAACAGAGCCGGCGGCGATGGGTGGCTAGATCCGGCCGGCCACGGCGACGACGGCCTCCGCTCCGGTCAAGAAGGGTCACTAGGTAGTCGAGGGTGCTGAGGCGACCACCTGATCGTGGTGGCGATGGTCGGCGGTGGCGGAATCAGCGACGCGACCGAAATGTAGCCGCGGCGCTAGGCGAGGCGATTCCGGCATCACGGCGGCCTGGCAGCGGCCGGGGCTGGTTCGGGGCGGCATGGCAACGTCGTGGCGGAGCTGGGGGCGACGATCAGCGGCCGGGCGGGCATCCACGGCAGCGGCGGCGGCATGCGCAGTGGCGGCGCGCGGCAAGGGTTTGGGGAAGAAGAAAGGAAAGGTCAGGGTGTGTGTGGTGGCAAACTCGTAAATATTACTTGACTCGACCGACTCGAGTCAAAATAATATTTAAGTAGTAAAAAATTCCAAAAAATTTGGGAAAAATCCCACAAAATCAAACAACACCAAAAAATCATAATGATGTGCTCTAGAACTATCAACCCACCCAAAATGCCCGTAAGCGTCCTAAGCGGTAAACGGCCTAAAACTAATTTTTCGATCCATTATATATCATAATAAAAAAATGAACTGCATACTCTCATATATTCTGATAACTCATTCTTTTCTGCTGTGTTCATGACGTTATCATCATATACTTGGGTACACATGACCCTCATGGCTCAAACACGAGACCGGCGTCGGCTCGGTACACGTATTCTGAAACTGACTCGACTCGAAAATAACAGGTCGAACCAACCGGTTCTGAATATAAAACCTCTGACTCGAATCGTGGGTTTTACAAATATAATCCCTATTATCATTTCACTCGTTATTATTATTATTATTACACAAGTAAAGAGTAATTATCCCTCAGGTCATTCTGAGATTAGTAACTTGTCTCTCAGGTCATTCTAAGATTAGTAAAGCCGACTCCCAGCTCATTCTAAGATTAGAAAATGTCTCCCAGCTCATTCTGAGATTAGGTGGTCTCCAAATTCATTTTGGGAATAGTCATGGTCTCCCAGTTCATCCTTAGATTAGAAATTGTCTCCCAGCTCGTTATGAGATTAGGTGGTCTCCCAATTCATTTTGACATTAGTCATGGACCCCCAATTCATTTTGAGGTTAGTCATGGTCTCCCAATTCATTCTGAGATTAGAACATTGTCTCCCAGCTCATTCTGAGATTAGGTGGTCTCCCAATTCATTTTGAGATTAGTCATGGTCTCCCAGTTCATTCTGAGATTAGAAAATTGTCTCCCAACTCATTCTGAGATTAGGTGGTCCCCCAATTCATTTTGAGGTTAGTCATGGTCTCCCAATTCATTCTGAGATTAGAAAATTGTCTCCCAGCTCATTCTGAGATTAGGTGTTCCCCCAATTCATTTTGAGGTTAGTCATGGTCTCCCAGTTCATTCTGAGATTAGAAATTGTCTCCCAGCTCATTCTGAGATTAGGTGGTCCCCCAATTCATTTTGAGGTTAGTCATGGTCTCCCAGTTCATTTTGAGATTAGAAATTGTCTCCCAGCTCATTCTGAGATTAGGTGGTCCCCCAATTCATTTTGAGGTTAGTCATGGTCTCCCAGTTCATTCTGAGATTAGAACATTGTCTCCCAACTCATTCTGAGATTAGGTGCCGACAAAGGTTACCAGTTTGGAAAAAAATACACAATTTCATATAATTATACCAATTTGGGAAAATACAATATTTCAAATAATTATACGGACAATATAACATTTCAAATAATTATAAGCACAAACATAGTAACACACATAGTAATTTTAAAGGTGCTGCCCCGTGTCGAACTGAGTCAATTTCTTGACCCCGATTACGTTACAGCTCATGGTGGTCGAATCTGGCCTCAGGCCAACGAGGCCTGCCAACAAGGGAAAGTATAACATTTCAAATGATTATACGTACCTGGATATTTCGAACTTGCAGCTGCGACCAATGATCCTAGTCTGAACGAGAATATAAAATTATACATAAGTATAATTTTATTCAAGTAGAAATGCATGCAACTAAATGCCTAATATATATATATCATTATTAAAATTTTGACAACATATCATGTAACAATTCAAAAATATTAAATATTAAATTCTCAACAAATCTAGTGAGATAATTAATTATTCATGTGATATAATCATTGAAGTCCTACTTTACATTTTAAATTAATTATCTAAATCATAATTAATACTGAACACTTGATAAAATAATTATTACTAATAAACAAGTATTTAATTTTCCTTTGCGGTGATAATAACTTAACCCTGATCTTGATGATTTAGTTGATGGTTATAATTTTTAATCGCTACTATTATTTACAACAATTTAATTAATTAAGTTATTCAATCAAATTATTTAAAATAATTTGTATTATTTTAATTCATCAATATTATTAATACAATTATTTTAATATATTCGACTCTATAAAGTTTCAAACTTTATTTATTTTCATTATGCTATTTAGGTTCGACGCGAGTGATATCTACCCGACTATAGTTTAATAACATATTTTCAACATTACTGACTCGTTATTAAAATGATCACTTGATTTACCTAATATTAAATTTAATATGGTAAAGGTAAAATCTTTATTTTATTAATTATTTATAACCATCCGATTTAATTTAATCGCTTGTGTGCCGATTAATTATCGACTGTTTATCATTACCGTATTTTTTTATTACTTGTGGCGATTTCGTACAATAATTAATTAATTTAGTAACTTTAACCCATAACCCATTAAAATGATTATTTTTAAACATTTATTACAAGTTAATATTATTTTTTAACTCGAGTCGGTATCGAGACCGGTGTTATTTACGAGTTGGTATTATTATTTAACATGAGCTATGTCGAGTCAAGTATTATTTACAAGTTTGCCACCCAAGGTAATTTTTTTCCTTCTTCTTCTTCTCCAGCATGCTCTGTTCCCGACTCCAAGCGCCCTCCAGTCGCCGCTGTCTCCGGCAGCCGTCCATCGTCGCCGTCCAGCTCCGTTGTGCCGTTGTGGTGTCGCCCCGGCCAACTGCGGCCGTCTTCTAGCCATGGCGACGCCTGCATCGCCTGCCTAGCAGTGCGCTCGCGTCGCTGATTCCATCTCAATTGGGTAGTCACCTCGACACCCTCGACCACCTATCTACCTTCCCCGGCCATATTGGAACCCGTCACCACCCAAGACGGCTGGATTTCTTCCCCCACCGCCGTCGCCTTTGTTTTTGCCGCCGTCTTCTGTTTTCGGCCATTTACCACCCCAGGCCGACATCCACACACGTGAGATCGACTTTAATTTCACCGAAGCAGGGGACTCGTTGGCCAAATTAAACTTTAATTTCTATTTAGTTTCTTTCTTGTTGATTTTAAACTTTAATCCTCACGATTATAAAGCTTATTATCAAATTAAAATATGCATGTAAGAAAATTAAGATGAGGGAGATAGGAAGAATACCTAAGCAGGGAAGAAGATACGCCATTAAGGAAGAGGAGAAGAAAATGCGAATGAAGGCTAGCGTGGAGGACGTGCCTCATAAAATAAAATGAAATGACGGTTAGGGTATGTGAAAACACCCGTATTTCATTTAACCGGGTAACCAGGTAAATAATAAAATATAATAATTAACCGGGTAGAATTAACCGGGTATTGGATATAATACGTTCGGTCCTTCCCGAACCGCGTTTGCCTCTTCTTTTTTTCCATGGTCTTTACACGTGATTTTCTTGTTCGGTTCTCAAGCGAGCTGAATTTGGGGTGTCACAAGGGTGGAGGCCAAGGAGAAGGACAGGAGAGGATTTGTAAGAAAAAAGAAGGCAGCTAGGGTATTATAAAAAAGGCAAGGTGCTTTGCGCCCCACGCTGGGATGCACACACACCTCATGAGAGGGTGCCCTTTTGCTCGACACTTAGCCGCGATGAGGGAAAAAGAGGGAAAAGAAGGAAAAGGAAAGGAAGGAAAAAGAAGGAAAAGGGCTTCTAAACATGACCAGCGCTAGAGGGTACACCAAGAATACATGCGACACACAGCCCTAGGTTATCTAAATACCCAAAACCACAACAAGATTACAACTTGGTAATTGGGGCTGACTGGATAATATTCAATGGAGGACACACCCAATGCCCAAGTCCAAAACAACATTCAAGGAATCCACTTAGTGCCAACCCAATCCAACTGGACCAGCTACATGCTAATCGAGTTGTACCAAAAGACAAATCAATCGTAAAAACACCGGACCAATGGGCTAGGTTTTACAACCACCCCTATTAAGATAAATTTGTCCCAGAAATTTACTTTAAGGAGAACAACCACCCGACGGCACAAAGCAACAACAAGAGCCACAAGTAAAAGCAAGGCAAGGGAAAAGGGCAGAGGCTACCCTATGCAACAACCAGAGCAAACAACCCAACACTACCCCCACCTCCTCAATGCCACACCTGGACCATAGAACCTTGACTGGCGGTACCATCTTTTGACGAAGGGCCTTCGAACAATGATCCAAGATCTATATGGCCTCCTCCTCATACGATAGGTCAGGATGGAGCTCCAACTCCTCGAACAAGATTTGATATGTCTGATCGAGCATATACCCCTTCAGCAAAGATAAATGAAACACTTGGTGCACTGATGACAAACTGGGCAGAAGGCAAGTCTATAAGGCCATTTCTCTTACACGTTCAAGCACTTCAAACAAACTAACATATTTGGGGCTCAACTTGCCTTGCTTCCCAAATCTCACTCTTCCATTGGTCGGGAGACTTTCAAGAGAATGGGATTTCTAGGAGTGAAGCTAACCTCATGGCCCTTCCAATTTGCATACAAGCATTGCCTCTCCTATGCTGCCCTCAACTATTGACGGATTGTCTCAATAACTCTGTGAATCCGTAACATCTCTAGACCAACTATTAATAGTTGTTTGCCCTCTGGCTAACATATGGGGGATCTACATAGTCTGCCATACAACGCCTCAAATAGAGTCATACTCGTGCTCGCTTGATAGATATTGTTGTAGACAAACTCTACCAACGGAAGATGCTCATCCCACTAATACCCAAAGTCCAATGCACACGATCTAAGCAACTCCTTAAGAATTTGAATCATCCGCTCTGATTGCCCATCACTCTGCAGGTGGTACACTGTACTTAATCTGGTCTTTGTGCCCGACTCTCTCTGCAACGAAGTCCAGAATGCAAATGTGAACCTTGAATCTTGGTCGGACACAATCTCTCCCATGTAGCCTGATAACCCGATTTCTGTATAGTTTGACTAAGGTAGTCAAGGGACAAGTCTTCCTAATTAGAATGAAATGGGATGAATTTGTCAATCGATCTACAATCAACCACATCATATCAAGTTGGCAGCATGTAAGTGGTAGGCCCATGACAAAATCACAAGTGATAAAATCCTGCTTCCACTCAGGAAGCGACAACGGCTGAAGCAACCATCCAGGTCTCATGTGCTTGACCTTTATGTGCTGACAGACAAGACATCTTGACACTACATCATGTACGTCTTTCTTCAACCCATGTCACTAGTACAATCTGCAAACATCATGATACATCTTCACCAATCCAAGGAGGACCGTGAATCTCAAATAGTTCACCCCCTAAAGAATTTGTTGTTGGATACCCGAGTGCGTTGGCAACTCTGGAAAGTACAACTGGCCTTTCATTTGTACTAACCCATCATCATCTCAAGTCAAACCAGGGTGTGGTCTCTGCGCCATCCAATTAGTCAGCTACTCATCGTCATCCTGTGTCTACCTGATTCAGACTAGAACTGTCGAGCTGATCACTAAAATGGATTTCAATCCCACCATCTCTCTATCAAACAAACACATTGACCCTCGATCACTGTACTGAATGCCCATTGCTACCAATATGGCTCCACATGACAATGTCCTCTGACTCAAGGCATCCGTCACTATGTTTGGCTTACCCTGGTAGGTAATCTCGATGTCATAGTCAACTAGGAATTCAAGTCATCGCCTTTGTCTGCTATTGAGCTCCTTCTATGCTAAGATATACTTCAAGCTCTTATGATCGGTGGGGAGCTGGAAGGATTCTCCATATAAGTAGTGGTGCCAAATCTAGAAAGCAAAGGCTACTATTGCCAACTTCAAATCATGTGTCGAGTACTTTTGCTCGTGGACATTTAATTATCGGGACGCTCATGTTATCATTCTACCCCTTTGTATCAACATGCAATCAAGTTTGATACCCGAAGCATTGCTGTACACCACAAAATCAACATGGCCCTCTAGGAGACTCAGGACAAGAGCTGAAGTGAGGTGGACATTCAATGTCCCAAAGTTGTGCTTATAGATGTCAGTCTGCACAAAGAATTCATCCTTTCTAGATAGCCGTGTGAGAGGGGTTCTACCAAAGAGAAACCTAGTATGAGCCATCGATAATAACGTGCAAGACGCGAGAAACTCCAAATCTCTTATGCCGACCTCGGTTTCTCCAATCTAAATACCGGATCAACCTTGACCAAATCTATGAATATACATACCGACAACACTAAGTCGCCAAGGAATACTACCTCATAAAGCCAAAAATAGCACTTGTATAGCTTGGCGTATGGTATGTGCTCTCGAAGAGTCTGCAAAGCTATCTGTAGTTGCTCCTCCTGAGACCTCGAGTAGATCAAAATGTCATCACCGAAAACACTCACAAACTAATTTAAATGCAACCTAAACAGTTCATGAGATCCATGAATGCTGCCGGGGCATTCATCAAGCTTAAGGACATGACGAGGAACTTATAATGACCATATCTCATCCTAAAGGCTATCTTTTGTGCATCCTCCTCTTCAATCCTGAGCTAATGATAACCTATCTGAAGATCAATCTTTGAAAATACAGAGGCTCCCCCAACTGGTCAAACAAGACATCATTCCCGGGCAAGGGGTATCTGTTCTTCACAGTCACCTGGTTGAGCTTTTTATTGTCAATGCACAACTTAGACTATAATCTTTCTTCCTAACAAAGAGGACAGGAGCACCCTAGGGTTAGATGTTTGGCCTGATAAACCCTAATCCAACAATTCATGTAACAGCTCCTTGATCTCCCTGAGCTCAAGCGGGGCCATGCAATAAGGTACTTTGGAAATCGGTGTCCTATCCAAAGCCAAGTCAATGACAAACTCTACCTCCCTGCCTGGCGGCAAACCTGACACCTCATCTAGAAACACGTCAGCAAAATCACAAACAATCGGAATCTTTTCCAACTCTTGCTTCCTTTGCTCTATTGTGGCAACCACGGTGGCAAGGAACACTTCACAACCTCTGATCATCAGGCTCTGAGTCTTCTAATAGGATATGATCATTGGATCACTGGGTAGGTCTCGATCCTAGAGTGCTATCTTCACCTTCCATCTAAGGCGAAGGTGAACCTTCTTCTTCCTGCAATCAATTAGAGCTCAGTGTCTCAAGATCATCTAGTCCATCCAAGGATTGCATCAAACTCACACATTGGTAACACTGTAAAATCAGTGAACAAGGTTTGTCATTCTATGTCCTAAGCAACACCTCTCATGCACTCTCTAGTGGTGAAGACGCTTCGGCAGGAGTAGTCACAACCAAGTCATAGCCTAAGTCCTCTAGTCCTATTCCAATTGTAGGGACAAAAGTTTGAGCTATGAAAGTATGGTTGCTACCAAATTTGAATAAAATAACAAGAACTAAGTCCAAAAGTTGTGTACCTATGATCAATTCCACGTCTTGCACAACCTCATCAGCTTTCACAACATGCACTCTACCCTGCTGCTCGGCTTTGTCCCTCTAAACCTGCACTACTGGTGCAGCATCTACCCTATGACCAGCTGTTGCAACAACACCCCATCTCTATTGAAGCTGTTGGCCACATTGTGCTCTTACCTTCACCCCGTGCGACCTCTCGATCCCCGACATTGACTGATCCGACAATCGACCATTCTTTAGAAAGCAGCCCATGTCCCATTTGGTGCAGGATAGGAGATTTGCTAGTGGCAACCTGAACTCTCACCACGCTCAGAATGTCTGGGCCTCACTGCCTAGCCCTTCTCGATCCCCTATCTCAAAGCAGAAGCCCTCATCAATAGTTACTGAGGTTGGATCACTGAAATACCTGACATCCTCAGAGGTGGAATGGTGTATTGTCAAACTATTGAAGGCATAGCAACTGTCCTACTAGCTTAGACTAAACTAGGATTGAGAACTGCTATGTCAGCTGCTCCTCTGATCCTATAAATTGTTCAACTAGTGGGACCTTAAACTGTGGCAACAGTGAAGGTGAAACTCTATCCTGCTTAGAAGTAGCCAGCGGGGTCTCTTCCATCGGCCTCTTTTGCATTCAGCACCTTAAACTGTGGTGACAATGGAGGTGAAACTCTACCCTACTCAGAAGTAGCCAGCAAGTCTTTCCATCGGCCTCTTTTGCATTCAGGCCATAGTCACTGCCATCTTGTGTATTGTCTCGAGTAGGGCTCCCATATCCTCACGGGTCTACCTCCTGTCCTAGCACATATACTTCTACTCCTCCCTTAGACGACAAATCTCCTCCTCCTTAGCGTAAGAACCTTTGTTCTCCCTGTGTTCCTCTAAGTGCTCTGCCATCATGTCTTGAGGAGGTAAGCAAGGGTATCAACCTTGAGCATGCACCGATGCTGGAGTCACATCTCTGCCTAAGCTCCTAGTGCAAGCCCTTTCTCAAATTGCCCTTAGCACACTTCCATGACCCAAAAATCATTGACGAGTAGAAACCCAACAATAGTGCCTGCAAAACTACTTGACCGGCTTCTGAATATGACTAGGGCTAGAGGGTACACTGAGGATGCATGTAACACGACTCGAACGTGGTACACAACCCAAAGCTAACTAAAATACCCGAAACCACAACAAAGCCACTACTTGGCAATTGAGGCTGACTAGATAATACTCAACGGTGGACTTTGCCCTTAGTATACTCAATGAGCAATGCCCAAGTCTACAACAACATAAAAGGATCCATTTAGAGTCAACCCGATCGAACCAGACTGGTTGCATGCTAACGAGTAAAGCTAAATGCCAAATTGGTTGTAAAAACAACTAACCGGCAAGCCAGGTTTTACAATAGTGTGGAGGCACTTGCTAATACAGGTGTTCATGTTTGTTTATGATTTTCTTTCTACGAGGGTTGCTCTTCATAAGAAATTTTGAGGACAAAAATCTGAAATCATACTAGACGTATAAGTTATGGGTAGGGTCAAATCATATAGTGCTAAAGTGTGA
Source organism: Piper betle (assembly GCA_033002965.1). Lineage (NCBI taxonomy): Eukaryota > Viridiplantae > Streptophyta > Magnoliopsida > Piperales > Piperaceae > Piper > Piper betle. The sequence goes on along the minus strand of JAURVB010000071.1, from coordinate 20,503 downwards.
CTTTTGAGTTGGATCTTGCATTTGAAAAACTCATCAAGGGATCTCAACCTCAAAGTTTTATTAATCCAAAAAATTGTTAAGATAGCACGTAGATAATGGGATTCAACAAAACATCACTACTACGATGTGAAAAGAAAACTTGTGAACCGAGCAAAGAATCAAGCAGAGACAAGAGTCCTAACATACCTATGGAGAGCTCCTTGTCGTACAATGATAAGCTTCACTCAACACAACCTAGCAAGTGCAAACCACTGCTCAACGCCTGTATGATGCTTGCGTGCAATGACAAAACATATCAGACAGGAATTTAAACACACGACTCAACACATCAAACACAACCACATTAAACACATGTTGAACGTGCTGAAACTACACAAGATTCTGATAAATCAAATAAATATGTCGAAATGGAGATTTTGATATTTTAAGAAATATGTTTTGGGATTCAAAACACGCAGTTAAATTTTAACTTAAGATATCGAAACCACTGAAGGACTGAGGGAAATTAACAAAGATATCCTGACATGCTAACTGTGAATGATATCTCGGTAGTTGAAATTAGCAGTTAACTTAATCAACTTATCCGTGGTGATTCTTTTGCAGAATCGTCTTTGGAAAAGTAGAACTTGGAATCTAGTGAATCTTGAAGATCTGGCAAACTTTGAAAGAATCGCTTGAGATGCTAATTCAACCCACACTCGAACCTGTGAATTATGAATTATTTTATTAATTAAAATAATCTAATAACGTTTAGTTAATTAGGATATTAGATTAAATTATCATTTAGCTTAGGTTTTACACCAACTAATTAGGGATTATCTTATCCTTATTTTACTTAATTGGGTAATTTACCAATTTGGACATGAGGCAACTTGTGCATGGTCTAAAAATCATAAAGTTTTAATCTTTCTATTGTTTCAATCGTTATTAGGTGCATTAGGCAATGTGTTTTACAATTTTAACACTAACAAGCATTTTATTACATTGATTAGCAAAACAACCAGAAAATAAAGTAAAAATCACATTTTATATTAAATCTATACCATAATAATTTAATAATATGCAAAGTTGATGAAAATGAACCAACCTACATGGTCCTACTCACGATTTCTATATGAACAAACCACAAAAATGCACAAAAGAAACAAAGGGAAAGGGGATGGCTACCTTGACGTGGGAATGAAGAAGAGAAGGAAAAGAGGAACATGGAGGGGCTAGGAGGGGTGGATGGCAACCTGCCAGGTAGGCGAGCAGAAAACCTCCAAATAGGTGTGACAGGTAGGATTTTGACCCTACCCAAAAATGACTCTAGTGGAAAGGTAGGGGGTGCCTTTGTGCTGCAACAGGCATTGTAGCAGCTGTAAACATGCGCAAAGGGGCTCCAAAAAGGAAAAGGAAGAGAGGAAATAAGGGAAAGGCTCAAGAAGGCTTTTAGAACATGACTAGGGCTAGGAGGTACGCCCAAATACATGCAACTAATCTAACAAGACATGCGGGCCAAGGCTACTCTAAAACAACTGAAAACACAACCACTGGCATGACGATTGGGCTGACTGGACCAACTCAATTGTGGACACATCCAATGCCCAAGCCCAAAACACCACACAAAGGATCCCAATAGCACCAGACCAATCAAAGCTGATCGACCTCGTACTACTCGGATTGGGTCAAACACAAAACCGAGCAAACTGGCCACAAAAACACTGGACCGTCGTGCCGGGTTTTACACAGCATGTTATGCATGGTATGATATGAATTGTGATTGTACTTATTTAATATTTTAGGGTTAGACTAGGGTCATTACCTCATTTAGTGTGCACATATGGATTTTTGGGTTTGGTGTTGCATGAATGGGGAGCTTTGAAGGTGTTTATGTGGGAGAGAGCTAACTTAAATCACTTAGCAAGTAAGTTAGATCCTCACAATGCTTAGGTCCTTATAGAGAACATGTAATGATGTGATTAGCGCAAATTGATAGGGTTAATCATCCCTTTAAAAGTGATTAATCACATCCCCACTAATATATTAGATCTTACCCTAGTAGGTATTATATATGGGACTAAGCCCATCAGTTTGCACTAATCGGGTCATTGCATGTGGTATTATAGTAAACTTGGGACTGTGTTAGACAAATGCTGGTATGTCAAGAGTTGTATAAAGGAATTTTGAGCACAAAATTTCTTTAAGAATGTAACATCCGAGAAAGTTAAGTTATTCTCACATCCAATACCTATCGGGTAAGATCCAATATATTAGTTGGGATGTCCGTAAAATTTTTAACTTGGTTAATCATGTTTCAAGAGATAACTATATCCATCAATTTGCACTAAATGGGCCGGTTTTTTATATTGCAAGTATGGACAACAAAGGAAACAATTTAGCACAAATAAATGATAATGACAATAAATACAAATGAAGATAAACAAAGCAATTCAATCAATATAATAAATCAAGTGTTGTGTGTGAGACAACAAGAGTTAAAACTCACAAAATTACTTGCTTGGTGAATTAAGCAAACCTTGCAAGTTGCTAAGTCGCGTTGACCTTGATTCACTTAGATCTCTAAAGCGAGCAAGTTAATGACAAGAGAACTAAGCGAAATGTGCAATCAAATAAATCAAAATGAAAATAAGCACAAAAAGGAGAGAAGGACGAGAGAAGATGCAAGGAATTTTCAAGAGGTTTTTAACTCCTCTCAATCAATCTAATGCTAGGTGGGTCCTTGTGTATTGTTGTGGACTTGGCCATTGGGTGTATTCGCTATCGAGTTGTTCAAGCCAACCCCAATAACCAAGCCAGCGCCCATGTTGTTTTAGTTGTTTAATGTAGCTAGGGCTGTATTGCGTGTAGTTGCCTTAGAGTCATGCCGCATGCATTCTAATGGAACCCTTTGCCTTGGACGTGCCCTGGAAGCCTCCCACGCCAACCCTTTCTCTCCCCACCTTTTCCCCTCCTTTCCTTCCCATTCTTCTCCTGTTTAGCCAATTCTGTGGATAAAACTGTGGTGCTTAGACCCAAAGTGGCACTGACTGTGTGGATTGAATAAGTTACGTGTGCTCAGCACTGTGGCGCTGCTTATGTTATGTGTAACATCCCGAATTTTGGTACACCTAAAAACCGATCAGAAATGTTACGATCGAGTAAGTCATGTTTAAAGCTGTTGGTTGGTAAGACTCGATCGTACAATAGATCGAAACAACTGTAACGACCCGCCCGTTCTGAGCCACGAGCCAAGTGTTACTATATGAAACCAAGTGTCTCATAATTAATTTTCAAGATTTTAAATAAACCCACGACATAAAATTTAATATAACAAATGCTTGAAATAATCTAAGCTCCATGAACCGAACCAAAATCCCACTACCATGCAAACAATCTAGAAGTATAATAACAAATAAGAAAAATATAATAGTCTAATAACAGAGTCCTCCAGCTATCCCAACTCTACCCATTCTTTCATGCTCCACTTGCGGTGGCAATTTAACGTTAGTGATAAAAACACAAAGTCATCTAATTACAAGAAATAAGTTAATATATTCCACAACATCATTAATTAAACCTTTTAGTGATTATGAGCCTATGCTGAGCTCTTACTATGCCGGGAGTGGTGTCCACCCCATCCAGCTACAATCCCATGTATGCGCACACACACCACGTGGCCCACGACATGTAGTCACTGATATTTGCTATTGACTCACCCTATCGGTATCACAAGTGCATAATGAGTTGTCTTGCGCCACTGCGCCCTGTCACCCCTTACGGCATGGGGGCAAGTATTTAATCTTTCAAGAAGTTTAAGGGTGCTGCCCAGTGTCGGACTGAGTTAATTCTTTTACCCTAGTTGCACTCAGCGCATGGTGATCGAATGTGTGCTCAGCCTGACCAAGGCTCCCAAATAGGAATATATAATATATCGAGTAATTATACAAACATAGAATTGTGATGACGCACTTGCAACTACGACACGCGATCCTAATATGAATAAAACTTCTCTAAAGTCTTCCCTTTGTGAGCCAAATATGCTTACAAACTATTAAGTGGATGTTTCTATTAAGTGGATGTTTCATTTAACATCAATATAATTCTCCTTTATATAGAAAAATATGTGTGGAATTCAAGAAGTCACTACATTAAATTTTATAGAAAAGAACGTAGTCACACATAACTATATTAAATACCAACCATTAGTGTGATAACAAAAAGTCAAAAACTAACTATTAAGTTCATACGAATGGGTGTCAAATCGCACTCAACACCCAATCCTAAAAATTTAATAAATAAAACTTATTTTAAAAAATCAATAAATACCACCTTACTGATACGTTAAAGGTAATAATTGATAATTTCTGATATTGATTCTTAAGAAGTAATTTAATTAAATAATATTTAAGATTCATTCCAAGATTTAAATAACCCTAAATAAAATAATCTAATTATTTTTTTCAAGGTTTTATAACTTCCCAGCTTTGGAATTTTCATTCTCGAAAATATAATAAGGAGAAAATTTGGGGTTTTACAAGAACCTTCTTGGTGTCATGAGAATGAATGACATTGTTAAATATATGTCAAAACACGTCAAATATAAATAAAAGTAAGAAAAGAAATAAATAGCATTGAGCTCAAGTGTGTGTAGCATTTATCTATCCTTCTACCAAAGTCGACTCAGGATTTGCAAGAGCTAGATATATTATATGAAAAATGTTACTAACGAGTGTTACTGGTCTGAAAAATAACTAATACAATCTAGCCAATGGGTATTCCATTACCCACAAAAACTTATGAAACTTCAAGATTGCCTCACACTGGGCGGTAAGCAAACATACTTAAGCAAGTGTCGGCTTGCATGCACGGCTAATGTTCATATTCAAACATACAATGCTTGCGTCGTCACATCTTCCATATTTCACCCACCATGGTACTAAAGTGGCAAAAGGAACAGTTAAGTTAGTGCCACAAACTCCAAAAATGTGTTGCATTATGCAGTACCCTCATACACCGCACTACCTCAAGGTTTGAAGGAGTACTAGTGCGGTCCATACATATCTCCATACCGCTCACTCTCTTATTCATGAAATCCGTAAAAATACTCATACTTATATAATAGGCTTAAGGAAGAGGCTTATATCATATATTTTTGAAGCTTTAGTTTGAAAACCAACAAGGGATCTCATCCTTTTAGTTTTATTAAACATGTGTACAATAACAACTAAATGGCCTGACATCGGAGGGATCCGATAAAATACCGCTGATATCATCTTACGTCTAAAACACGATTAAACTATACACGCAAGGAGTCAAGTGAGAAAGGGAGAGTCCTACAGACCTGTGGTCCAAGCTCCAAATGCGTCAAAACATCTACGACAAGCTCAAACTCCATAACCTATATCAAAACCCAATGCTAAGTAAAATACCGATAACTCTATTTGATGCATGCTCGTGGTGTGTACTTGTATCATCAATACATCATAATAAATAAAATAGTACTAAATAAACTTACAACTGAAGCATACGACACATAAATCTAGACATAATAGTAATAATAATAATAAATAATAAATAAATAAATAAACAAATAAATATACTAATAGAAATAGGGAAATAATAAATATATGAATATAAATAATAGTCTAACAATAAAATAGTAATATATTGATACTATGTAAACACACGACTAAACACGAGTAAATATCATATATACTCCTGTTAATAAACATATAAATAATTAAAAAACAAACAAACAAATAATATTAAATAAACAAACAAACAAATAAATAATTAAATCAATAGATAAATAAATAAATAAATAATATTAATTAATCATGAACAATATTAAAATAAATATTAAATATACGAGTATACGACTAAATACGTATAAATAATAACACAAGTAAGAAATAATTAATAATCAAACAATTAAATAAATAAAATAAGAAAAACATGAACAAAAACAATAGCTATGAATAAATATGTTATCAATATTAATAATTAGTCACATAATCATTCTTCATAGTCAATAAATATATAAATAATAAGAAATGAATAATCATGAGTAAATAAATAAATAAAATAAATAAAATAATTAATAAATAAAAAAATATTCATAACATCCAAACATGCTAAACAATGTAAATATGCATATAAACTAATATAGGGATTCTCGAATTACCGAAAACGATGTAAGAACGGATGAAAACGGTTCAAAAATGAGCTAAACTAGACCGAACCGACTTAACGAGAGCGAACCGAATGGGATGAACCAACCCGGTCTAGGTTAACTGGAAAATGGGCTAGGTTGATTGGGTGTGCATGAACTGGACTAGTGGAATTGGACATGGCTTGGTGGGCTAGTGACTCAGTCATGGCCATGTGGATGCGAATGGAGCGTGGAGGTGTCCGTCGTCAAAAAACGCCGACGTTGGCCTGGCTGGGTTCGTCACTGATCGGGATCGACGACCCATGTGACGAGGATCACGATGGTGGTAGCAGCTAGCTGAGTCTAGCCAGTGGCTCAAATCTTGCCATGTGGCACGATTTGAATGTCCAACAACTCGTGGTCTAGTGGGACCCACCTATGGGTACATGCAATATATATGTGTAAATGGGCCGAACGGAGGGCAGCGGTGCACTTCACCGGAAAACGCCAACGGTGGTGTGGCTGGGGTTGCCACTAGTCTGGATCAACGGCCAATGTGACAAGGATCACGATGGTTGTGGCGGTTGAGTGAGTCCGGCCAGTGGCTAGCCAGCATTCGGCCGAAAATGGGTGGCATCGCCACCGTGTGCAGCAATGTCGCCAACCACGATCATGACCATGGCAGAGGTTGGTGTCAGTCTCAAATGGTAGATCTCAGTGAGTGAAAAATATCACGGTGGTCGGATCAGGCAAAGGTAGCTCGCCAGTGCCAAAAAAATGACTCGAATGGTGGTGGCAGCGGCGGAGGAAACTAGCTTCAAGGACTATATTGTCGGTAGCGACTATAGTGGTGCTGATGGTCATCAAGGGTACCGTTAGAAAGCCAGTCAGGAGGCAGTCATAGTGGTGCCGGTCCAGTGGCCAGGGGAGAGACGAAGACTCGCCAGCAACGAGCCAAAGTGGTGGCAGCAATATGGTAGAAAACTCCAAAAACTCAATGGAAATGTTTGAAATATCAATGACAGAAAACTAGGGTTGATGTGGATGGCTCAAATCTTGCCATGTGGCACGATCTAAATGTCCAATAACTCGTGGTCTAGTGGGACCCACCTATGGGTATATGCAAAATACATATAAATAGAAAGCTCGAATCGAGACTGTCCAAAGTTGAAACTGACTGGAGTAATGAAAGTAATTCTATAGGCAGAAATCGAAGCAAGAAGGCTAAATAGGCTTGAACCTTGAACTCAATCAAGCTGGGCCCACAACGGCACAATCAAGTGATCCAAAATTCATATGCTACATGCAAATGAAATATCCTGAAAATACCAAATGGATAGTAAACGCTACAATGGCCTAAAATCCTGGCTAACTCATAAAAATAATTTGTATACCTCGTATATACAATGATAACTCATGCTCTATTATATTATAACTGAAACTATCATACACATTTCGAGCATACTCAACCTCCATAACATGCTCATATGGCCATCATTCTTAAAATTTTTCTGGCTAAAGCTCACTTGAACCGACTCGAGACTGTTAGGAACCGGGCAATCTACACGCAAGTAAAACCCTAAGCCAAAACTGGGGTTTTACATTATGTGTTGGTTCTTCCCCTTACCAATACCACAGCGTTGCATTCGGGAGGGTCTACCCTCCCCTCTTCTTTTCTTTGCCTCCTTATTTCCTTCTTCCTCCATACCCTTCCTGGCTGTGTCGCCGTCGTAGTTGGCTCCTCTTATTCCCCTCTTCTCTTCCTTCCTCCTCCCTCTTTTTGTTTTCCCCTCTCATCGAGGGAAACCATTTTCTTCCCCTTTTTCTTGTCATTTTGGCACAATCACAATAGTTTGCCTGTAGATCCCATGTGTGTAGGGGATGTAGATGTATATATCACCATCATCACCGGTATATCTACTTGTTTTCCTATTGTTTGTGTGATAAAAATTTGATTTCTTTAATTAAAAAATTGTGTTCTGATAATGAAATATAATAAAATACTCATTTTGACTAAAAATTGTAAAATTTACAAACTAATATGCCAAATATCGGTCGAAATAGTAAAAATATTAAGTGTTTTAAATTTTTTGACCATGTATGTTCAACCTCATTTTGTGTGTCAAGTTCATTAATTAATTAAAATTTTAAACTAATAATATTTTAACCTTGTGTGTGGTTGTAAAATGAACGCAGTTCAAGAATCTTAAGTTAATTGAAAATTAACTTAATTATCATAATTTGATAAATAGTAAAAGATTAATTTTAATAAAATTTTTAACTAAAAAGTGGAGGTTTGGGTTGATTTGGCATCTCAAGTTGCTCTGCTGTAGCTAATTGCATCAATATGATACCTTATCATTCATGCTCTCTAGATCTAAAGCTATTTTGGTGAAACCATCAACAAAGCTAGTCTAATTAATTGAATGACACCTCAAGTCATTTTTCATAATTTTATCCAAATCTTGTTCTCGATTAGCAAGTCAAGTATCGCAAGTTAAATTGCCTAGAATCTCTAAGGTATTACGTTACCTCAAATTAGTAAGTACGCGGGTTGAATCCCAATGTTTATTACATAATACACCGATATCATATGCGTAGAAATCTCCAAGTTTTTTTAATAATCTTCCAGCATTATGATTGGCATTATTAGGATTTGATTTACAATTAAAATGTAAGATTTGAGTTTTAACTTTTATGTCGATTGCATGCCGTGTCAATTTGCCATCTAGGTTGCTCGTATCCATGTCATTGCACGCATACCATCACACAGGTTTGAGTAGGTTTACATTCCCAGGCCGCGCAGAATCGAGCTTGGAGTGGTAGGAGAAGCTTTGCTCACAAGTCTATTAGGACTCCTTTCTATTTGATCTATTGCTTGTCTCTACACGTTTTATATTTACGACATAGGAGCATTTTATTGGTTCCCATTACCTATGAGTTATCATACCAATTTCTTGATTAATAAAAATTTAAGGTTGAGATTTCTTGATGAAATTTCGAAAGCAAGATCTAGCTCAAATTCACTTCAGATCTATCCATGAAATCCCCTTCCCTAGGCTTATACTAAAGTACATTTTTCGAAATTTTCTTTGCATGCATGATGGATGGGAGTGTGACGCCACCAAGGGGCCCTACTGATACTCACCTGTGGTGCTTGGTTAGGGGTTAAACTTTTATAATTCTTGAATTCATTACCCACTAGTAGTGTTTATTTTGGCTTGTTCATGTTCTCCTTCTAGTATATATAGATCATGAAATGTAACACTGATTATCAGATAGGCCCTATTGGCCATAGTACTATGTAACACTCCAATTTTAGGTCACCTAAAAACCAAATTAGAAATGTTATGATCTAGTAAAATCATGTCTAAAACTACTAATCTATAAGACTCGATCAATAATATAGATAGAAATCATCCACTTGGCGTCTTGAGAATAGAAAACATTACTAAATGTGTTAAAACACATCAAATATAAATAAAAGTATGAAAGAAAATAACTACGCTGAGCTCAAGAGTGTGGAGCGTTTATTTGTCCTCCCACCAATGCTGACTCAGGATCGCAAGACCTACATATATAATATGAAAACGTCAGTAATGACTGTTACTGGTTCAAAAAATAACTAGTACAAACTAGCAAGTGGAATGCGATATTCCACAACAAAAGAAAATAATACACATATCCACCATGTGAACTCTCAAAGCGCACTACTGAGGAGCCATCAGGGTGCAGACTCGGTAGCATCCTAAACTGATTAGTTTGCCGATACCCCTCTCAACATTTTCTCTTTTTTTTATCCCTTGGGACTACTAGTATATCCTAAACCCTCTCCTTTCCTCCATATATCTCCTGGCCATTAGTACGAAGGCCGAGTACTATTGGTAGTCACCTTCAGTACCCTTTTAAACCACATGTCCGAACGTGTGAGGAAACTCAAAACGCTATATTAAATAGTACCCGTAAACCTCCACATTTCTCTGGGTGTGAGGAAACTCAAAATGCAGAGTTGTCAGGATCCCTTGGGAATGGAACAACCCTCTCTCTAATCTAGAGCTGGCAATGACTGACACATGCACCCACTCATGGTACATGCTAGTCAGTTCCTCCATCTCTCGTCTCATTAAAAACTTGATAAAATCATATATAGGCCTAAGTAGGGATTTATATAATAGGCCCGAAGGCAACTTGTAGTGGATCTTAGTTCAAAAATAACTCAAGGGATCTCATCATCGAGGGTTATTTATCCCAAAAGTAACTACATCTAAATGGCCCGTATTAAGTGGGGTCCGATAAAACAACCACTTAACACGCCGTGTGATCTAGAAATCAAATCCACGATAAACTAAAGCAATAAAGATGAGAAGAATCCTAACAGATCTGTCGTCCAAGATCCAAGCGTAATGTCTCATCTACAGTGAGCTCAAACTCTAAAACCTACATTAAAACCCACTATTAAGTAAAATATTGTCATCTCTATATGATGAATGCTCATGGTGTGTGCTCACATCATCATTACATCCTAATAAAGAATACAATGTTAAATAAACCTACAACTAAACATCCATCACACAAATCGAGACATGCTGAAGAAAATGACTAATAAATATATAATAAAGAAATACACTCATGAATAAATAGATAGATAATAAACACCTAAAATAAATAATACTCTAATCATAAAATAATAATATCATTATACTATATAAATATATGGCTAAACACAAATAAATATCACATATACTCGTGTTAGTAAATATATAACTAATTAAATAAATAAATACATAATCATTCAATTTATAATTAAATAAATAAATGATTAGTTAATATTAATTATGTTAAACCCCAACTTTGGGTTAGGTTTTACTCGATTGTAGTTTTCCCGGTTCGGGTCTGTATCAAGATGGTTAGAACGAGCCCGAGCCAAACTAATTTTTAGACTATGAGTATGGGCCGAGATTGTCGTGTGAGCATGTTGTAGTGGCTAAGTATGCCCGACATATAGATGATAAGAGCATGAGTTATCAATGTACGCACGAGGTATACATATGATTTTTATGAGTTAGCCAGGATTTTAGGGCTAGTTCTGGGCCGTTGCAGTGTTTAGTATCTATTTGGGATTTTCTAGGTATTTTATTTACATACAACATAGGAATTTTAGATCACTGGATCGTGCCCTTGTGGGCCCAACTTGATTGAGTTTAGGGTTCGGGGCACACTTAGCCTTCTTGCCTCAATTCTCACTTTGGACGGTCTCAATTTGAGCTTTCCATCCATATGTATATTGCATATACCCATAGATGGCCCCACTAGGTCACAAGTTGTCAAACGTCCAGATCGGACCACGTGGCACGATCTGACCCGTACACTCACTCTAGCTCTACCCATTTATTTCCAGTGATGTCCCTCGATTTTGGATGCTTTCACTTTAGCACCGCCACCACTTCGGCTTGCCGCCAATGAGTTTTAGCCTCGCCCCTAGCCACCGGACCGGCACCCTCAGGGCCTCCTCACGACCAGCTTTCTATCCGTACCCTTCATGACCATTGGTGCTGCCACAGTTGCAACTGGTGATAGAGTTCTTGAAGTCGGTTTCCTCCATCGCCGCCACCGTTTGAGCCATTTTTCGCCTCCGGCTGATCCGACCACCCCTGACAGCTTTCCCTTGCCGAGATCTTCCATTTGAGATTGACATCGGCCTCCACCATGCCCGCGATTGCTGCCTATGACGTCGCCATACCCCGCGACAATGTCACCCCTTTCCAGCTGATTTCTGGCCACCGCTGGCCAGACTCTACCTATCGCCACCACCATCATGATCCTCGATGCTGATGGTTAACCCAGCCCATTTTCAGTTGAGCTGAACCACTGGCCGAACTCCATCGAATGGGCTGGGACTATCGATCCTGACTGGCGGCAACCACAACTGCGCCGCCTCTACATTTTTCGGTGATGGGCACCGCTGCTTCCATTTGGCCTATTTACCTGCATCGCGCTCATGTTTGCTTGCCCGTGTTCACATCCGTGTCCGTCTACTTGTCCTTGTTCACCAGCCCGTCAGCCCATGTCTGAGACCACCAATCCAATTCGGGTTTGCCTAGTCAATCCAGCCCATTTTTAGTTAACCCAAACTAGGTTAGTTCAGCCCATTCGGTTCGGTCCGGTTCAGCTCAGTTTAGTCCAGTTCAACCCATTTTCGGCCGTTTCTCTACCGTATTTGGTAATTCGAGAACCACTCTATTAGTTTAGATGCATATTCACATGATGTAGCAAATTTGAATGTTATGATATTTTACTCTATTTATTAATTTATTATTTATTTATTTATTTATTATTATTCAGTTGGTATTATTTGTGTGTTTATTGTTTATAATGCATGTTTATATAATTACTTATTATTATTAATGATATACTTACTTATTAATATTAGTCTTATTTATGTTTACTAAATTGTGTATATATATATATATGTATTTATTTATTTATTGAATTATTATTTATTTGTTTTATTAATTATTTAATTATTTATATGTTTACTAACACGAGTATATATGATGTTTACTTGTATTTACTAGTGTATTCATATAGTATAATTATATTATTACTTTATGATTAGAGTATTATTTATGTTCATGTATTTATTGTTTATCTAATTATCTATGAGTATATTTATTCGTTTAATTATTTATTTATTATTTATTATATTATGTCTCGATTTGCATGGTAGGTGTTTAGTTGTAGGCTTGTTAGCACTGTTTTCTTTATTATGATGTATTGATGAAATGAGCACACACCACAAGCATGCATCATATAGAGATATTAGTATTTTACTAAGTAGTGGGTTTCAATGTAGGTTAAGGAGTCTGAGCTTGTCATATATGTGTCGATGTGCTTGGAGCTTGGATCCGTAGGACTCTCCCTCTCTGCTTGACTCCATACTTGTAGAGTTTAATCATGTTTTATACGTTGGATGGCAATGGCAGCATTTTATCAAATCCCTCCGATGTCTGGCCATTTAGTCGTGTTTTTACACATGTTTAATAAAACTACAAGGAGGAGATCAGTTTTAGTTTTCAAACTGTAGCTATAGAAATATATAATACAAGCCTTTTCCCTAAACCTATTATATAAGTACGCGCATTTTTATGAATTTCATAAATTAAGAGATTGAGCAATATGGAGATATGAATAGATAGCACTAGTACTCCTTCAAACCCTTAAGTAGTGCGGTGTATGAGGGTACTGTGTAACACATCACATTTTCAAAACTTGTGGCACTAACTTAACCTTTCCTTTTGCCAATCAAGTACCGTGGTGGGTGTAATATGGAGGATGTGAGGGCATAAGCATTGTATGTATGAATATGAATATTAGCTATGCATGTGAGCTAACATTTGTTTAAGTATGTTTGCTTATTGCCCAGTGTAAGGCAATTCTCAAGTTTCATAAGTTTTCATGGGTAATGGAATACATATTTGCTAGTTTGTATTAGTTATTTTTCATACCAGTAACATTCGTTAATGATATTTTTCATATAATATATGTAGGTCTTACAAATCCTGAGTCGACTTTGGTGGGATATTTACTTTCTTAATTTTATTTATGTCTGATGTGTTTTGACGCATATTTAAAATGTCTTCCATTCTCATGCCACCAAAAAGGTTGTTTCGATCTATTTCATTGATCGAATTGTACCGACCGACAACCTTAAGCATGGCTCGACTTGATCGTAACATTTCTAATTCTGTTCTTAAGTGAACCCAAATCAGGGTGTTACAAATTAATCAAGAATAATAATAGCATCATAGCCATCCAATAGGGAATATAAAATTAAATGCAAATAAAAAATAACATACATGGAACAAACAAATAGATAAATATCACAACAAATAAATAAGTATATACAATTTAGTAAACATATATAAGATGAATATTAATAAGTAAATATATAATTAATAATAATAAATAATCATGTAAAATTGTATTATAATCAATAAATATACAAATAACAAGAAATAAATAATAATGAATAAGTAAAGAAATAACTAAATAAAATAAATAATAAATAAATAAAAATGTTCATAACATCTAAACATGTTAAATAATGTGAATATACATTTAAACTAATTTAGAAGTTCTCAAATTACTAAAATCGGTCAAAAAATAGCCGAAAACAGGTAGAAAATAAGCTGAACTGGGTAAACTAAGTTGAACCGAATCGAGTCAGCCAATTTAACTTGGTCTAGGTTAGCTGGAAAGGCAGACTAGGTTGGCTGGTGGATATGCGCATGGACTGGCGGGCTTGGGCACGGGGTGACGGGCAGGTGAACTAGATTGTGTAGGAGTAAGCAAACACGGGTAGGCGAACGCGAACGCAGGCAAACGTCTGATGGGCTGGCAATGTCAGTCACTGGAAAATGTCGATGGTGGCATAGCCAGAGGTTTACGCCGGTCACAATCGACAGAGGGGAGGACAGGGAAGGTGCTGGTGGTAACGATCGATGAAGTTCTGCCTCTGGTTAGCTAGAAAATGTCTGTAAAGCGGCAAAATTGCCGCTCGGTGCAGAGACATCGCTGGCGGCTATCGCAGCCATGACAGTGGTTGAGGTCGGACTCAAAATGTTGGCCTCGACAAGATGAACTTATCTTGGCGTTTGCCTCACTAGAGGTGGCTCGTCGACACCAAAAAGCTGCTAGAAAGGTGGCAGTGGTAGTGGAAATTGGTTGTAAAAATGCCATTGCCAACGGTTGTTGTGGTAGTGCCGGTGGTGGTGACTAGTATGTGATGATAGTCAGCCACGAGGCGGTCACAATCGTACCTATCTGGTGGTTGAAGGGATATTGAAGATTCATTGGCGTCGGCCCAAAGGGACAGCTGTGCAAAGTGCAAAATACTGGGAAAAACCAAGCTTTTGGTTTTAATTGTTAGTGAACAGTTCAGATCTTACAACGAGGTGGCTCGCCGACAACAAAAAACTGCTAGAAAAGCGGCAGTGGCAGTGGAAATCAATTGTAAAATCGCCATCGCCAACGGCTGTTGTGGCAGTGCCGATGGTGGTGACTGGTATGTGACGATAGCCGGCTGCGAGGCTGTCATGATCGTACTTGTCCGATGGCCGAAGGCAGATTGAAGATTCATCGATGGCGGCCCAAAGTGACCATGACGCAGGGTGCAATAGTGCAAAATACTAGGAAAAATCAAGGTTGTGGTTTTAATTTTTATTGAACGGTCCTGATCTTACAATGTGGTACGATCTGAACCATTCAGCAACTTGTGGGCCTAGTGGGGCCCACCTTTTGGTATATGCAATATATCTAAGTGACTTTTTGGTAAAAGCTTGAATCTGGACCACCTAAAGTCAAAATTGACTTGAATCTCAAAGTGATTCTATAGGCGGGAATCGAGGCAAAAGGCTAAATGGGTTTTGACCCTAAACTCAATCTGGTGAAAATTTCTGACTCAATCAAGTTAGGCCCATAAGGGCAATCTAGTAGCCTAAAATCCCTAAGATGCATGTAAATGAGATATGCTGAAAATCCCAAACGGATACTAAACGCTGCAACGGCCTAGATCTAGCCATAAAACCCTGACTATCACATTAAAAAATCTGTATACCTCGTGTATACATTGATAACTCATATTATACTGTAGCATAACTGAAGTTATCATCTGCATGTTGGGCATACTCAGCCACCATAAAAAGCTGATAAGGCCATCTAGACCTCATTCTCATAGTTTGAAAATTAGTCCGGCTTCAGCTCATTCGAACCGACTCAGGACTGGCCCAAACTAGGCAAAATTATCTCAATGATTACGATTAGGCCCTATCAGCTATATACTTGCTTATGATATGAAAGTGATGAAGTTTTTGACTTTTATTAGTTTTCTTGTGGAGAATGACTCATCCATTTGCTACTGTTGTTTTCATTATAAGTTATTTGGGACTTGGTGGCACCCATTGCTGACGCTTTTCCCTTATATCTATGTTGGTGAGTAGCCTTGTAATTGACCGGCCTGGGTGCACAGATCATGAGGAAACTGGGAGGATGATGGGTAATTTTGATATGCCATGTGTCTATGGCTATGGCCTTTTGATGTGGATGTATTATGGCATTGTGGCCTTGACATTTTGAGATGTGAACATTGTGCCCTTAGACCTTTTATATGTCATAACAGTTGCCTCTATGTGTTATTTTCCTCCTAATTGTACTTCATCTATTTTGCAGACGGAATACTCTAGGGCACCCATTTTGTGTAGGAATTCTTCGAGCCCTAATGTCCTGGAGCTGAAGGTTAAATAAATTAAGGTATGTTAAACCATGTTATGTGTGCAGGTACATGGAATGAAGAACAAGCGTAGGTTAGAGGATCTTTTGGGTTGTTTGGTTATGCATGAGAAGGGCTTTAGTGAAAACTTAGCAAACCCATTGCCTAAAGAATGTTTGAACGATGATGAAAATAATATGGGCATACAATGTGAATGTGGCGAAACACATCTGAATGATTCTATGAGTAGAGAAAAAAATGAAAAAATGAAATGTTATATGATTGTTTTTAAAATTTGAATCTTATACATGTTGTGAAATTTGTTCCAATGTCCTAGTTATAGGGGAGTCTGTCATGTTTTCTCTAGAAATCTTAGCCTCTTTTGTAAGATAGACTCATTTAGGATGTCCTAATTGAATGAGCCCAGTCTTAGGAGTCAATGTATGCATGTTGCATGTTTTGCCTATGCATTAAAATCCCTTGGGTTTTTGTCTTTCAATGCATTGAGTGATTTAGATTCCTGTCAGCTCAATTTTGCATTTTAATGGATTATGAATTAGCATCTTTAAGTTTACCAGTTTGATTTGATTCACGATGCGAGCAGAATCAGGGTTGTTACAATTTTGGTATCAAAACCAATTCATTGCCGATTAAGATAAAAACATGTGAGCCTATGTGTGTGCCCGCATCTCCTAGACGAGTGATCCCTAACATATGTTGGTTGGTACGCACATTTTCCCATATCTTGTTCTTTTCTCCCTTATTGTTTGTTCATTTTGCCTCTTGTGTTTCGCAATTTTTCTGACAATTGTTTTCCATGTAGTTGTGTTTGAGTAGTGTCAGAGGCAGTGTTAGCGGTTTGGGCCAATTGGGCAATTGTCTTTGAGCAGCTTGAAAGGCTTGCACCGGAAGTTCAGCTAGGTTTGATGGAAATGCCACTCCACCACCAGCACAGGCATGAGGCAAGGTACCACGTGTGGCTCCTCTTGATGTGATGATGGTGCATCATGAGGACTGTAGAGAGGACTTGAGGGATGAGTACAGAGATGACCATGGTGATGACTGGCGTGACAAAGAGATCTAATGAATTGGAGAGGAGTGAGGCACACTTGCCAAGACATCAGTACCTGGCTAGAGATAGTGAGGATATGGCAGTGGCAATGGCCCATTTACAGAAGATGCTAGCTGAGGAGATGCCATTGACTAACTCTGAGTGGGATCGAGTTCCACCTCCACTGCTACCACAATTTGTTGAGCTCAAGTTAGCCAATATGTAGAGCAACTTTCAATAGTGCTGCAAGCAGGGCAGTATTCTGTGCCTAGTCCAGCAAAGCCTCTAGTGGGACAATTCTCTATGCCACCACCCACAGTTGGGCAGTGCCCAATCATGCCACCAAGTAAGTCAGGCATGCTGATGATGTTGCAAAGGTGCAAGTGAGGGTGCTTGCTCCTGGGAAGTATAGTGAGCAAGGTGAGGCACCTAGGTAGCGATACATTGAGTGGGGCAAGAGCTTCGGAGTCTAGAATCTTGTCCCTCGTCTTGGACCGAAGTGGGATGTGGATTGCTTCCTGAAAAATGGAGGTAGTCTATTCATTGGAGGCACCGACCCCAAGGCAGCGAACACTCAGTTTGATTACACATAGGTGGTGATGGATCACATAAGTTGTCTACCTAAGCTATGGGTACGGGTAGTAGTAGGAGCTATCCAAGGAGATGAACAAATGTTGTGGAGATTTGTCCACTCCGAGTACCTCTGAGACTGTGCATCAGAGTAGTGAAGTCTTCTACAACTTGTTCTTCTCCTCTACTGTTGTGGAAGAAAAGAGGATAGACTTTGCATCCCTGACGCAAGAGCATATGTCAATTGTCGAGTATCATGCTCAGTTTCTAGCATTGGAGAGGTTTACACCAAGGTCCTTTTGGAAGATTTTTCAATGGGCTAAGAGTGAGCCTCTATGCTTCAGTGTCAATGTCGCATTACGCGACTCTCCCAGAGGTTGTCGTGATATCCTTGGAGAGTAAGACAGTGCACAAGATTCATTATTCCAGGAGGTCTCAGAGACAAGTTGTCCAACACTCAGGCAGGCAGAGGCAGAGGCTTAAAGGTCATGATCAGCAAGGTCCCTCCTACAGCTTTAGACTGTTGACGTGGTGGCAGTACATGTAGATTAGAGGTAACTAGCCTAGCAAGCTGCTAGATAGTTTCAGGCACTATAGAATCCCTCGAATTAGAGAGTTCTACCACACTTTGGTGAAAGTGAATGAGGGATGTTACAAGGTGAAAGTGGATAGGCAAGACTTTAACTTGAGGTCGGGAGACATAGCACAGCTTTTGGGAGTTTTGGATGATGAAGACAAGACTTAATTTAACAATGTGCAATTGGAGCATCTCGTGATCGAGTTTATGAGACGTGAAGAATTGGATGGAACCGTGGTCAATGCAGGAACTATTTTCACAAACCCCATGAGAGCTCCAGATTTCACCTAAGATGGCACTTGTGTTTTGCCAAGTGATTGCAATAAATGTTCTTCCATAAGTTGGCCATTATAGTGAGGTCTCATATGTCATCTTTACACTTTGGAGGATACTTTCTAGTATAATAATTAACTTGTCATCCATCATACTCAACCACATGTGGAAGTATAGGAACCAAAAGAGAGCTTGTTTACCCTATGAAAGACTCCTCACGACTCTCTTCTTTCATGTTTACCCAGACATAGAACAAAGGACCACATCCACCCTTCCCTTCAAGAACATTGATTACAATGTCATCTACAACAAGTTGAACTTGAGGGAGAATCAATAGAGAAAGACCAGTAGTGCATCACCTCGAGGAGGAGCCCACTCATAACAAAGTATAAAATGATAAATTGTGGGACAACCTCAAGATCCAAGATGAGGAGGAAGCACCAGCACCCCCACAAGAGGAAGAAGTCAAGCCCACCATCTTCGAGGGGCATATGGAGTACCTTGGACCATCTCACCACTCACGGATGGTTCTAAGGATGGAAGAGATCTGTCGAGACCAAGAGGAGATGGGGAGGGACTGACATATCTTCATGAGAAACCATGAGGTGTTCATTCAAGATATGAGCACACACTTCGGGTTCTCTCTTGATGGCTACATGTTCCACTACCTACCTCCATCACGCTTTGCTCCACGAGATCCACCGGAGGGAGATGAGGGTGAGACTTAGACCTTTTATAACTCTTCTTTTGTATGCGTAGTTGTCCTTTTGAGATGAAAAAGAGGAATTGTGATGTGTTGTAGGGCATAGGTCTAGGGGGAGTGTGAACTTAGGGGAGAGTTGTTAAGAGTATTCATCTCTTAGGCAATAACTTGTACCTTTTGAAATATTAATGAGAATGACTACCTTATTTAGGATTGTCAATCACTTGTTAGCCATAAGTTGCATGCCATGAGTAACATGAGCATAATATTTCATCATGACATCTTGTATTGTTTTGGACTAACCTCTTGTGTAAGTATGGAATAATGAAGATGCATGGACTCCAAGGGATGCACTTTAGGATTAAAAGTGTGAAGATCATCAAGACAAACTCAAGGGAATGCTTCATGAGGATTGACACCACTAACTTAAAGAGTTCACAATACATGAAAGTTCTCATCATCGAAAAGAGGAGAATGTTGAACCTTATTTTGATGTGACAATATCTTATAACTATTTAAGTTCAAGAATAATAACCAAACAACCATGAAAAGAATTGAAGAATGAAGAATCAAATGAAGTGTTGAAATGTGGGACACTTCGACTATATTTCAGTCTAGACAACGACAACTAAATACATGAGGTGCAGGCCAATAAAGATGGAGTTTTGACCTTCAGCTGATCTTTGGTTAGTGTTTTAGCAACCGAAGACCTAGGGCTTGGTGAACAAAGCATTAGAGTTCGGTAGACCTTTGGTTTTGTTCGTCTACTAAAGTTCACATTGAAATCTTCAGCAATAGCTCAAAACTTGACTATGGAGTTCGGAAGCTCACAATAGATTGGTAAAGTTTGAGGAGATCATTTGGTAGACAATCAATCGATAGTTCGGCAACATAAGATAGAGTTGGGAACCCTAAGGCTAATGTTACTC
>JAURVB010000070.1:0-11531 GCA_033002965.1 Piper betle | reverse complement strand
GAATTGTCAAAGAGCTTGTTCTTGGTATGAGGTGCTAAATGAAGTATATACATTAATAATTATGCTTGATATTATTTTTAAAAAAATATTGGAATATTTATGATAGGGATTAAGAAACAATTGCTATTTTTTAACATGGATTACCTATTTTAGAAACAATATAAGACTGTATAAAATGATAACTTGTTAGTAATAAATCAATACTCGGTTAGAAAATTATTGGAGTTTTCATCATATTTAAAACGTACTAGTCTCAAAGGCATGAAAGTGGAGTACCACAGGTAAACCCTTACATTGGGCTTTATAAGTTTGAGTTCATTTGGTGCAAAAAAATGGTTTAAAATAAATTATATCTACATTAACCTAATTGGAGATAGGGATGGGTTATACTTATATTTGATACAAATTGGAATATTAAATTTCGTATCTAATCCGAATCTAAATATGGTATTTATTTTTTGTATCCGATTGAGTTTGCCAAAATTGTATTTGACCTGACCAAATTCAAATATATATATATATATAAAATTTAAAATAGAATGGGGGAAAAATAAAAAAAAATTATTTTAAATATTTTAAAGTATAATTTATACAATATCACCTACTCAGATAAGTTACGGATTGAATCGTTCTCAAACCCGTATCCTTTTCCAATCTGAGTATTTGACACAGTATATAGATGGGTATCTTTTAACCTCCTGTGTTCCAGCTATAAAGAAATTTTCCAAGACCAGAAGTGATATCTAAGCTTTTGGTTGCCAATTGGCAAGAAAGTGGGCAACTACTATTGGGTAACGACCCAGCTTGTACGAGGCCTAGATAGTTCTCCAATTAGATGTTGTTGAGTTTCTACTCTGATAAATATATGGAGGACTGGCCATTCTTGTTTGTCTGTATATTTCTCAACATATATGTCTATATAAGCCAGCTGGGTCTTCAACATAACTCTTGGTAGGATTGCAGCCTTTTCTTCTTATACTAAATAATAATTGGCAGATATAAGAATACTTTTTCTGGGTTTTGCACTGTGAATGACTACTGAATTTGAAACTTCGTCTCAATTCTTCTCACCACCAATCCAAATTCAAACCAAACTAGTGTACGGTGATGGTGAGTGATAAGAATGAAATAGCCAAAGAAGAACGAAGATTTTGCGTGTGATGCCTGCAGCAGTCAAAAGAAATACGCAAATACAAAGACTTGGGTTTCTTATGAGAAAGGAATGTATCAGAAGTGGGAGATGTACATCGTTGACTTTGATATCAATTGAGTATGATGAACACCAATTGGTGTCGGTAATGGTATAAAACCAGCTTTAATGGCGACCCAGACGTGAGTTTAACGTTATCATGGAATCTCCTTGTATTCTTGTGAAGAGAGTTCGGATCTTATCCGTCAAGGGTGGCTACAATAGCCAGGAACCAAACTTTTAGCAGCAACAATCATGTGACTACATCGATGAAAACTTTGGTCAAATGATACCTAAGCATTGGCCTTGGGGCCAGCTCAATTCAGAGTAATAGATGGTGCTTTTAGAAGACTTGCAGATATGAAAATATTCAGAACTCGTGGTTAACAAAGAGTCCACATAGAGCAATGTTGCTTTAAAAGCCGAAATGGACTGTATTACAATGTCCTGATCTTACAAGGTCTTGTCTGTGTTACAGGAAGAGCCATTTAATCATCTCGGGCGTGGGATGTCACAGCTTCCGCATCAAATTCCAAAATCATGGGTCCCCAGAATTGCTTCGGAACAAGTATGCCCACCGGTCAATAGCAAAAAGGTGTTGTTCACTGCAAATCAGCAGCTTCAATCAATGTACAAAGAGGAAGAGAAAAGCTTCCTTCAAAATCTGTGAATGGCAGTAGTTAGCCCTTGTAACTAAATTGCCAGTCTTTGATACTGAGCTTCTCCCCATCAAAAACAGACTATCAATCAGTTGCTTGGCGAAGTCTTCTCTTCGTAAGAAAATGTAAGAAAAATGTTGGAAGTTAAATTGGGATTCATACAAAGTTATGTGTTAGATATTCTTGCTCGAGACCATTGTAATCATCCTACAATCTCTCTCCTTTTGGTATATCTCTGATTGCAATGAGGAAGACCCGGCACTCTCCATTTACATCATACCTGACACACTTCAATTCTGCTTCCTCTTTCCATACCTAAATGAAGAAGAATGCAAGTCACACTGATATGCGTAAGGTGAAGTAAAAATCTTAAACATTATATTATGTTAACTGGTAATAAAAATATAGGATGATTGTGAGTTATACCAGCATACAGCGTATATATGCTTTACTAAAAAATAAACTAGTATATGTGTTTTCTGGCAATGGTGAGAGCCAACTTTATTCCACGAGAGTTTATTTCCGAACCAAATCTGATAAGTAAGTTTGTTCTTGAACAGTAACGTGCTGGGCCGTGTTTTGTGCTAGTGCTAAACTTGAAAGTAAGAAACACCTGATAAATTTCAACAGTGTATGGGCCTAAATCATTTTATGGTAGAGGTTGCTGGATTTGATTCAGGTTAAGAGTCTCAGCAAAAACTCAAAAGTTTTTCATTTCCCAACATATAAAGATGAACACTTTGTTCATGATAATCAACAACTTTACATCAATAACAGCTATAAGGAGGTTTTAAGACAAAATAACCATCTCACAATTAAAAAAAACAGTATAGAAAAGAATAAGGACAAAGAGAGTTTACGGTGTGTGATTGTTGATTGACGTAACGGGCTATATTAACCCTCTCGTTTGGGCAAATGACCAGGCTCGTGGAAGGATCCTTTGCAGAAATTAGAGTCATCATGCTATCCCCATCATCATGCTCTCGGTTCTTCAAGTAATCAACATCACCCGCGTACTCGGTAACTATCGTCAAATCTTTGATAAATCTATTCGTCTGTACTGTAAACCTGTTGGCATTCACTCAATACTTAAGCTCCATTCAAATCTGAACCTGATTATATATGATCAATAAGTGGAGGTAACACAGATTACAGCCAGTTCTGAGTTCTAACATACCCTTCGTGTGGATCTGAAACGACCATTAATGGTGGGCACTCTTCCCTCTTCATCATATCCTTCATTGTTGCAGAGCTGCAGTATCTTCTTTTGATAGAGCCTAAAACAATAATCCAATTTATTCATAATTGATAGTTCTAGTGAACAGACAAATCTAGATAAAAAATTTAAACTAAACTACACTGGAACAAGATTAATATCATGTACCATTGAGTATGAATAGTTTCCATGCAACATGGTGCATTGCTAATTAGTCCAATCTCAACAAGCAGATAACTTCGCTAAAAACTTCCCACTTGTATGTCTAATATACAGCTCGATATATGAAATTTATGAATTGATCTGCCTTGCATGTATATGTCTAATATACAGCTCGATATATGAAATTTATGAATTGTTCTGCCATGCATGTTTTACTACCTGCATACCACCGGACTCCAAAACCGATCTGTTGGCAGACCAGGGAGCCATGTCCCTGTGGACGAAAGATCCGTCGCCAAAGAAGCCATCTGCTCCAACGTCTCCTTCTCGTCATCGCTGGGATTGAACGGCAGCAGCCTCGTCTTCTTCTTCGCTATCACCAATCCGCTGTGTCTCCTCATCTTACTCCGATCTTGAATAGCAAGAAACCATCCAAGCTAAGAGACGAAAGAAAAGAAGAAGAAGAAGAAGAAGAGAACTTCAAATTCGGCAAAGCCCACATCAATTCGAGCATGCGGGATTTGACTGGGCCGTGTTAGAACACTTCTGTATTTGAAAGAAATCGACGGGATTTGTCTGCACAAGCGGGAATGCTGAAACAAACAAGGGTGATACAACAACGAGCATCGAATCTCAACTAAACAAGATCCAATCAAGAACCAACAACGGCAACGACACACCCTCGAGCATCTTTTGGCAGATGCAGGAAGAGCACGAGCCGTTGGGGACGAGCTGTCTTTGTTAAAACTGAATAAAATTTTATCACTTAACCTTTAATATGTTCTTCATATCAAATCATCGAGTAAATAAACTAGATAGTAGAAAGCTACCTGAAGCCATAAGAGAAACTAGAGTCTTGACCACCTTAGGTTTTGGTCTTCTGAATCTAAGAAGAGTTTTCCAAAACCTGAATTCTGGACAATGGGATACCAGAACGAAAATTGCTTATTGATTCAGGGACCATAACCTCCTTATTTATAGCTGTAGTTTCATAAATTCATTTTCACCCATTACGAAAAGAGAAATATGAAAAGGTATCTACACATTGAATTCCACACTTTTCACATTGAATTCCACACCTTAATTTATGGCCCATAACCTTTCACTTTAGTAGATCAATTTAATTTAGGCCAACCTTATATAATAACATATGACACAATTCCTGATTCACGTATATATTTATGTCCAACATCCAACAATCTCCCACTTGGACTTAATATATACACGAAGATAATTGTATAACCTTATGAGCTCCAAAACATATGCCATTATTCCAAAATAACAATCTCGTCCATTAATCAATGTCAATATAGGATCAAGGCGATTTTCGTTACATTTATCGTAACTAAACCCATCCATGGTCACATACATCAACATAATTAAATGACATAGATCAAGTATGAATGTGTAGCATGAAAATTACATGTAATTTGATCTAACATGCCTATTTTCAACTGGTCCAACCTTATGAGATCACCAAAAATATCAAAAATACCAAAACAGAGTGAACCTTAAACCAAATACAAACTCCCACTAAAGTAGCATATCATCAAATGATACAACACCCATATGAGCAACATGCTCATGAAAGACCTTGGGTGGTAAACTTTTAGTAAGCGGATCCGCAACCATGGAGTTTGTCCCAATATGCTCTATAGAGACTTTACCACTCTGAACTCTTTCTTTCACAACAAGGAACTTGATCTCTAAATGTTTTGATTTAGATAAGCTCCTATTGTTATTTGAATATAATACTACAGATTGATTGTCACAAAATATCTTAAGTGGTCTTTCAATATTATCAATAATGCGCAGCCCTATGACAAAATTCTGCAACCATATTCCATGATTGGATGCTTCATAACAAGCTATGAATTCAGCTGCCATAGTGGAAGAAGCTATGAGTGTCTGCTTAGCACTCCTCCAAGAAATAGCTCCTCCAGCAAGCAGATAGACATAGCTTGACATCCAGCAAAGTCAGAATCAGAATACCCAATGATCTCAAGTTGATCTGACTTCATATATGTAAGCATGTAATGTTTTGTTCTTTGAAGATATCTCATGACTCTTTTGGCTGCTATCCAGTGATCCAATCCCAGATTACTTAAATATCTGCCCAACATTCTAATAATATACGCAATATCTGGACGCGTACATACTTGAGCATACATAAGACTTCCCACTGCTGAAGCATAGGGAATCTTTTGCATTTCCTTTCCTTCTATATGATTTTTAGGGCATTGATTGAGACTGAATTTGTCTCCTTTAGAAACAGGGGTATCTCCTAGTTTACAATTTTGCATGCCAAATCTTTTAACACTTTTTCTATATAGGTCTTTTGTGATAATCCAAGTATACATCGATCACGATCCCGATGTATTTGAATTCCTAATACAAAAGACGTATTTCCAAGATCTTTCATTTTAAATTTCTTTGATAAAAATCTCTTGGTTTCGTGCAAAAAATCTATATCATTACTGGCAAGCAATATATCATCAACATATAAAACTAGAAAAATATACTTACTCCCACTAAACTTATGGTATATACAATCATCAATAACATTCATCTCAAAACCAAACGAGAGAATCACTTGATGAAATTTGTGATACCATTGACGAGAAGCTTGTTTAAGTCCATAGATGGATTTCTTTAATTTGCAAACTATATTCTTTGAATCTCCCGATACAAAGTTTTCTGGTTGCATCATATAAATTGTTTCATCAATGTCTCCATTTAGAAACGCAGTCTTTACATCCATCTGATGTAACTCAAGATCAAAATGTGCCACTAATGCCATAATTATTCTGAATGAGTCTTTCGATGAAACTGGAGAGAAGTCTCATTATAATCGATGCCTTCCTTTTGAGTAAAGCCCTTTACAACAAGACGAGCCTTATATCTTTCTACATTACCTTTCGAATCCCTTTTGGTTTTAAATATCCATTTACAACCAATAGGTTTCGCACCTTCAAGCAATGGAACAAGATTCCAAATGTCATTAGCTTTCATGGACTTTATCTCTTCATTCATAGCATCAATCCACTTTTGAGAATTAGAACTCGTCATGGCTTGATGAAAAGTGATTGGATCATCTTCCATCATTCCAATGTTATCCTCATGTTCTTCGATAAAGATGATATAATCATTTAAAATTACATTTCTCCTTTCTCTTGTGGATCTCCTTAATGGCATTTGCTCTTGAGGTTGTTGAGTTTGCTCTTCATGTATAACTTGATTAGGGAGATTCTCGACATTGTCTTGTAATTCTGGTATTGTTTCTTGAACAACATCAGGAATATGACCTTGATCCTGATTAATGTCAAGAACAATCATGGGAAGAGAAATAGATTCTTCTTCAAAGACAAAGTCTCTAACCTCATTCCCCCTCCAAACTCAATATCCTTAAAGAACTGGGCATTGCCCGTCTCAAAGAATGACCTTATTGTGGGATCATAAAACTTATATCCTCTAGACCGTTCAGAATACCCAACAAAATAATTGCTAACTGTTCTTGAGTCCAGTTTCTTTTCATTTGGCCTATAAGGCCTTGCCTCAGCTGGACAGCCCCAAATGCATAAATGCATAATACTGGGTTTCTTTCCAGTCCATAATTCATAAGGGGTCTTAACAGTTGCCTATGTTGGTACTCTATTAAGAAGATATACTGCTGTCTTTAGTGCCTCACCCCAAAGTGAATCAGGTAAAGTAGTATAAGCAATCATACTTCTTACCATGTCCTTTAATATTCGGTTTCGTCTTTCAGCAATACCATTCATGCTAGGAGTACTTGGCATTGTGTATTGTGGGACGATTCCGCACTCTTCTAGGAATCTGGCAAATGGTCCTGGACGTTGTACACCTGATCCATCATATCTACTATAGTATTCACCACCATAGTCAGATCTGATAGCCTTAATAGTCTTGTTAAGTTGGTTCTCAACTTCAGCCTTATATGCCTTAAATACGTCCAATGCTTGAGACTTCTCATGAATGAGATAAAGGTAACCATAACGAGAATAATCGTCTATGAACGTAATAAAATATTGTTGACCATTCTAAGAAGCTGTAGGGAATGGCCCACAAATGTCCGTATATATTAGTTCTAAGATGCTTGAAGATTTATTGGCACCTAGTCTCCTTATATTTGTTTGTTTTCCCTTAATGCACTCAATACAGACTTGAAAATCTGATAAATTGAGAGAATCAAGAATTTCATTTGACATAAGTCGTTCAATTCTTTGTTTAGAAATGTGTCCTAAACGCTTGTGCTATAATAAAGTAGAATTCTCATTGATTAATTTTCTTTTCATACCACTTAAACCTACATGCAAAGTTTCATTAAAAGATGCAATAGTATCAAGTAAATACAGATTATCATAAAAAGACAAGAAACTTGTACTAACAATCTTTGAATTTAAGAAAAGGCTAAACTTATTATTTCTAAATGAACAAGAGTAATCAGATTTGTCCAATATAGAAATAGAGACTAAATTCCGTCTAAAAGACGGTACTATATATGTCTCTTTTAAATCCAAATAATATCTCGTCTTTAATAATAGTCTAAAAATCCCTGATTTCTTTTCTTTTGCTGTTGTTTGTAAGGCCCATTATTAGCATCCTTAGCCCTTTTCTCTTTTCTTATTTTTGTCTTTAAAATTGGAACTGAATTGATGTTGGCAGAAATCATATAAGCAGATTGATTAACCAGATTCATAGAACAAAACAAAATGTCCATAATAAGATTAATAATTCAATCAATATTGAATCCCATCATCAGATACCTAGCACAACATTAATATTTAGTCTTTGGACAAAAATATTAATTTGTAAGTGGTACTCTAAGTGCAGTCATTAAATATGGATAATAAATCCTGTCAAATAATAAACCTTCCTTTGGGCCAATTTATTATCCATATTGAAACTTGATAATCATCTCATATTTATTATAAAAATGAGTCTTAGTGTGTAAAATATGGACAATAAATCCTGTCAAACAATAAACCTTCCTTTGGGCCAATTTATCATTCACATGGACGATTTATCATTCACATGGACGTCTGATAATTATCCATTATTTATTAAAAATAAATCTTAGTGTAGTAATCAAATATGGATAATAAATCCTGTCAAATAATAAATCTTCCTTTGGACCGATTTATCATTCACATGGACACTTAACAATAATCTCATATTTATTACCACAAATGAATATATAATTCTGTCAAATATTAACCTTCCTTTGGGCCGATTAATATCCACATGAATTAAATACTCATAGCCATCTTAATATTTAAAAAATTAATTTCCACAAAAGAGGCTACTTTGGCAGCATATTGTAATCCTTAATAAATTTTAAAATATTAATTATGGCTGAACAAAAAAAAGTTATAAAAATAACTTTATGTGGGTGTTTCCGAAATTATAACCTTTTGTAACTGTATTTTCCTTAATCCTGAATCTGTAGATCTGAATGGAATAGAACTAAATAGTTCCAATCCATAATTTAAATATAAATTAAAACCTAATACTCAATGATTTAATATGAAGGTGGCTCTGATGCTGCTTGTTAAAACTAGATAGAATTTTATCACTTAACCTTTAATATGTTCTTCATATCAAATCATCGAGTAAATAAACTAGATAGCAGAAGCGTACTTGAAGCCATAAGAAAAACTAGAGTTTTGACCACCTTAGGTATTAGTCTTCTGAATCTAAGAGAGTTTTCCAAAACCTGAATTCTGGACAATGGGATACCAGAAAGAAAACTACTTATTGATTCAGAGACTATAATTTCCTTATTTATAGCTGTAGTTTCATAAATTTATTTTCACCCATTACGAAAAGAGAAATATGAAAAGATATCTATACATTGAATTCCACATTTTTCACATTGAATTCTACACCTTAATTTATAGCTCATAACCTTTCACTTTAGTATATCAATTTAATTTAGGCCAACCTTATATAATAATATATGATCACAATTCCTAATTCACGTATATAATTTATGTCTAACATCCAACAGTTTTGAGCATCTTCCCGGTGAAATAGTTTTTACATAACCCTAGATGGCAAATGGGTCGGACCAGTTCGTGTCCAAACCACAGCTTGTCAAAGAGTTGGGAAGGACAGGAAGGTGTGATTAAGGAGAGTTTACATCTATTTTATTTATCATATCCGATTCAAATATGCAAAATCTATAATTAATTAAAATAATATAAATAATATAAATTAAATATAAAAATAGAGGGAAAATTAAAAAAATAAAGTAAAATATTTTTAAAATATGATTTTATAAAATATCACCAATTTAGATCGGATCACTCCAAATCCATATTCAATTCAAATATTTTCGAATATATTGTATATCCAAAAAGTTTGAACCCAAATCTAATTCAAAATTATTTCAGATCAAATATAAACAGGCC
This sequence comes from Piper betle, assembly GCA_033002965.1. NCBI lineage: Eukaryota > Viridiplantae > Streptophyta > Magnoliopsida > Piperales > Piperaceae > Piper > Piper betle. The sequence continues at coordinate 1,874 of JAURVB010000070.1, read as the reverse complement.
AGATTTGGATTAGATTCGTGAATATCAAATATGCGAACCCATCCCTAAGTCTAATTTGTATTATGTATAATTGAGTGATATTTTTTAGATGAAAATCAACTCCAAGGTTAAGTTGTAAAGGCTTGACTATAAAACTCTTTCCATGTAAATGACCTTTTTAGTTGTAAGGTCTTTCAAGGAATTTAGACTTTACTCTTTTATCAATAAAATCCCTTTCTCAAGCCCTTACAAACTTCTTCAATATTAAACATACATAAGTGGCTTAGAGTCTTACCCCAATCACATTCTTATGCTCCCTTTTCTATAATTGAGGTGGAAGCAAAAGATGATTAATACTCCAATGGACAAAAACAAATTGTCAAATGTTGAAAACCTCCTCAAAAAGGTGACCAATCATTTTAAGTACGTGCTCGATACAAGTCAAACATTAGACCTTAAGTGTTATTAAAACACATTAAACTAACAATTCCCAACTACTTCAATAACATAAATACTATAAAAAAATTTTCAAAAAATTTGAATATAATTTTTCTTTTAAAGATGGGTGTCTTTTGAATTTGAACTTCCTCTAATTTGGCACATTACCATTTCAACAAGTAGAATTAAACTAATCTTAAACTTCATACCTTTTAGTTTAGACTTTAACACACTAATAAAAAAATTAATGGTGGGATAAATTAAATTATATATCAAGGTATCACATTATTATTTCAGTAGTGTATTCATCTAGGTGATAAAACATAACTCACAACTCCATTAACAACTGGCCTCAACAATCACTCGTATAGATAAAAGTCTCTAAGGTTATTATACAATTCAATATTTGGTTACATATACTTTGTCTTCAATTAAGACTATAAGCCAACTTTTAACTACATTGCTCTCACTAGAAATGAGCCTCTCAAAATAAAATATAGATTGTTCCTCTAGCGTAGTCATCAACTTTTTTTATCCATTGAATCTGTTTGTAGAATATCTATGCTACTAGATTGGATTGTCATTGACAACGGTTACTATCTAACGTCTTGAGTCTTTATGAATCCTTTCATAAGTTGATCAATAAAATTATCTACAAATTCCACAAAGCACTATGTTTTATTACTCATTGAACTCAACTTTTTCAAAATTTTATACATCAATTTAATATACCTCGAAGACATAACATTGTACTTTAGCTATCGTGGCTTCGTTATCACAATTTATCGAGATGGTAGGAATAAGTTTTTAACTCAATAAATCTTTAAGCAACTCTTGCTTCTTTGCCAGCCGCATCCAAAGCCATTAATTATTATGTAAGGCAAAAAATATTTAAAATTTTATATTATTTTGGTTATGTTTTATTTTAATATGCTTTTTATTTAGTTTATGCCTTCTATTATTAATAGGAGTTTATTTTAAACTTTCTAATAATTATGAGTCCTTCTTATAGTTGATTATCTATTTGTTACATTGAAGCTCTTGAGCTTATAAACATATGTCATAGACCATGAGAATTTAGTTTGATATATTAAATAAAATTTGAGGTTTGTGTTCTAGGGAATCTCATTTGATTTTAAAATGTAAAAATATCATTAACTTAATCACGCATCTAGTGCCTCCCGGGGTAAAATCTAGCATATTAATGGGAATGTGTATATTGACCTTTAACTTAGTTAACCAATTGTTGAATAGATGATTTAGATCCGTCATGTTGTACTTGGGATGAGTCATTATATTTTGTATTTGAGCCAATTTGGGACGTAGGTTAGGCCATTAGCAACCGGTCAATTGTTTGAATTTTGAGGGCAAATTTTTTTAAGATGGGTAAATTGTAAGAACCTTTAACTTAATCATATATCTAATACCTCCGAGAATTAGATCCGATATATTAGTAG
>JAURVB010000068.1:0-25022 GCA_033002965.1 Piper betle | reverse complement strand
CAAAATAAATATAATATATTGCATATTACATATAGATTTTTTTTACCAGCTGCCATATTTTATTTTTCAAGACAACAAGCTTCCGTATTGCAATCTTTGACGTTTCATTTTCATGGTGTAGTCGATGGGAGAGAGGTAGGAGTCATACAGAGCAAGCTGTTGGGAAGGTCAGTACTAGATCTCTACATTGGTGACAATCCAATTGATAGTCATGCTAAAGAAGAGGTTGAGTTTCAAGGGGCATCGTTGTTTCGGACCAAGATGATAGGTAATGAAACAAGGTTTGGGATGTAACGTAGAATGTGTATTGTAGTTATAATTAATAGCAGAATTTTATCAACTTATTTTGAGAACATCTCTTATTACAAATTTTACTTTTGTATGAAGAATGCTGTGAAAGTGAAGGGTTTGACCACTTAGCCTAAGAGTACTAGAAATATTTACTCTACCAATATATGAAATACAATGCACAGTTAATTACGGGTCAAACAGGTCCGTAAATCGGCCTGTATCAATCTAAATCAGGCCGACTTTGCTGGGCCTCCGTTGATTCGGATTTTGAACTTATTCATTAAAAGTGGCCTCTTTTTATTTTATTTTATATATTTGAAACAAGGTTTGTAAACCAAGCAAGCCATCACGGCACTTGCAAGGACTAACAGCGAGAGAACTATACAGGTTACAGCAGACACTAGCATCAAAATGTTTCTAACAAAGTTTTCATCATCAACCACAACTTACAAATCTGAAAATACAAAACAAACTTTGATAACGAGATATGTTTTCTGATGATGCATTTTTTCTCCAAGTAATTTGACAGAAGCGGGGTGGCACAAACCAGCTGTTGGGGAATACTTAGGCCTAATTTTAATTTTACGTGTTAGTTTAAGCAGATAATTACCAGGAGATACTAAAACAAAAGCAACGCAATCAGATATTTAATTTTTAACATGAAATTTTTTTCAAAATGAAGAAAGAAATACCATGAGGTTATCGGCATACCTCCACCAATCAATTATGATTATAAAAGTTCAATCATAGAATGATTAAAGAGAAACTAAAAACTCTTATAAAAATATCAACAACACTGTAAAATAACAAACAATATTGAGACAAATTTAAAGAATTCATAGAAAAAACCAAAAAAAGATCAATCGAAGAAATAATTAATAATCAAAATATAACCCAATTACTAAACCTCAATAGTGGCAACATTAGTCTTCTCTCAAAACTCTCTTAAGCTTTAATAGAAACTAACTTATAAACTTATTGATCTGAATGCCTAAACCACAATGTAAAGACATATATTTATATACAATGTTGATAGAATCTCTAATGCTCCAAATTAAAATTTCCAACTTCTAATGTATTCAACCTATCTTCCCAAATCTTAGACCTTTTAGTTCTCAAAACTTACACCAAAGTATAAGGGAGGAATTTCCAACACTAACAATAGTCCTTTCAAACATGCAAATATCTTTGGCGTCTCCTCAATTATTGAAGCCATTCTACTTCGCACGAATAGTGATGATGAGACAAATGCAACAAAGAAAAATAATCGAGGAGAACACATTATGACATAATAATATTTGTGTTCGACAAATTAAATGAAAGCAACAACATTCCCTGATCAGGGGGAATTCTCACGCCCTGATACATGGCTGATGAATTACATGTTTCTCGCTACCCGAAAAAAACATTTTTTTTAAAACGCGAAAAAAACATAATCGGTGAGCAAACCAATTAACTTCAATGATGGATGGAGAATCCGATCAACAAGCTCCACCACCTTTGCATTAAAGCTGCAAATCCTAAATTGAATCACAAATAACAATATTACGATAGAAGTACTGTTCTGATTACAACTACTTCTTTGCCTTCTGGATGCCAATCAAACGAGCATAATCCACCCACCTGTTAAATAACTGTTGAATATACATCATAATACTAAACAAAAAAGTGTGCAGAAGAAAGCATGGAAGGTTAATAAGATCTTACAGTAATGATCCTAAGAAAGTATTGCCACTTCGAACTGCAAAACAGAGCGCACTAAGAATGAGCTTGTGCTGGTGCAACAATGGTTCCAAAATCCGCTGCTCGGTAACACCAGCCAATATTTGGTACCTAAACACAAACAGGCAGCAACAAATAAGCTTGTCGCTTGATTACCATTTTGTAGGAATTTTTATTTTTGCAGAAAAGCGATGCTCTTATCTACACGCACATGGCAGCAACAGCCATCTTGCAATGTAAAAAAAAATCTTATTTTACTTTGTATTTGACCACTGCAACATAATTTGGCACATTTGTATACTGATCAAAGCTAATCTACAAAAAGGTACATGTGGCGCTAAGCACCAGGCATAACATTGTTAGAAGCTCTTTTAACTGGACTTTCTAAAAGAAACCTCAGAATTGGATTTTAGATTATCCAGGAAGAGAAACAGAAAAATTGCAGAAACAGCCAACTAAGTAGGAAAGAATACTAGAATTGAGGATTTGATCTTCGTAACAATTTTAATAACTGATTAAATAAAATCAGTTACAACTTTTTAACAATCAATTGAAACATACCTAAGGTTGCTAGAAACAGCCATGTAGACACCGTATGCAACGCTGGTTGATACAATCGGGACATCTGCTGCCTCACCAGTAAAAGCTTTGTCAAATGTCTTTCTCGCATTAATTAAGTCACTGGCTGCACCAGTGCCACCCTGTTATGGCACGATGTTTACAGAATGAGCAGCTGGCCATAATTAGACCTCCTAATAAAACTTAAGGACAAATCATTAGCAAAACACAAATAAAGCAATATCAACTTGGAGCATAGCAAAGTTTGCCACATGTTCTCCAAACGCAAACACAGGAATCAGACTGGCGCATCCAATGCGTGCCAAAGAAAATCAAACATTTGTTTAATTGATAATCTAAATTCATTCTCTTGTTTGCTTAAACATATAGAAGAAAACAAAAATAGGCAGGCACCATTAAGTAATTATCACTTATACTTACACTTTCTATGGGAATTTATAATTCACTTACTCCAAAATTAATAGAGAAAATAATTCAGAGAAGTTACCCAAATATTCTTTATAGTTACCGGCGGTGGTGGTGGTGGAGGCGGAGGTGGTGGTGGTGGTGGTGGTGGTGGCGGTGGCATGGCAGCAGCCATTGGAGGAGGAACGCCGCGGCTGGTACCAGAGATGGTTAGTCAGAGATAAAAAAGGCGGCTCTTTTTTTTTGTGTTTTGGAGGATTTTGGTAATCGGGTCAGGTCGAGGGTCCATATCCGGTTATATTTATTCATATGTATGGAAAATGAGTATATTAGGCTCTTAGCTGTTGCAAAGTTAAAAAGGGGAAAAAGGTGCATAGCCAAATTGTTGTTGTATTTTGCATGCCATGTTTCACATGTGAATTTTTGAAAATAAATTCTTAGACCATTTAATCTCCAAATAAAATAAACCAATTATAATATACACCTTTAGAAGATTGGGGTTAAGTTTAGCTAATTTTTTCTTAGATTAATCATTTTATTTCTCCAAAGCTGCTTGAACCAATTACGACTTCTTTTGACGACTCCACTATTTCGAAAAAAAAATTATTTTCAAAATTTATTTTACAAACCCACGTTGTCTCTACGTTAGCATTAAATAACACAATTTTTTGATATTTGAAAAGTCATCATCATGACTAAAAATAAGATTTAGAAGTCTATATAACATAACTCTTTCTAAAATTATAAATTTGATCACTAAAAGAGCATTGAATGTTACCATTGTATAAACTTGTTGCAGTATTTTAATTCGATCAATAATATAAGTTAAATAATGTCTTTTACTAAAATGGCAGCTAATAAATGATATATTGATCTCTAATAACCATCTAAAAGATGTATTGAAAAGAAAGAGAATGCACAATAAATCAAACTTAAAAGGACTAGTATAATTAATTAGCAATATATATATATAAATTTATTTATTAAATGTCTTATTATCAGCAATGACTAATATATATAAAAATATTAATAGTTGAGATGTATGGGACCCGCCATTTATAAGCTGCTTCCTCTACTCTTCTTACTCTCTCTCTCTCTCTCTCTGATTATTTATTATTTTTATTATTTTTTCTTTTGGGAATTTATAAGCTGCTTTGGTTGTTGACAAGTGGGTCAGTCCAAAGTGGGTGAACATGCCCCCTCATCTTACCCTTTTCTATAAAATATCACATTGACATTATAAATGAGAAGCGTTAGTATCAGCCAGCGGCAGACAAGTTATGTGCGCCTCATATTAATCTGGACCGTCCGATTACATGAACGGTCCAGATTAATATATGTATGATAAAACCGTAACCATATCATATCAGCTGCATCCAATTTCACAAGCCTCCACTGCACTGCGTCCGGCGGCTCCCTCGACGCCGTCGAGGCCGTCCTGATGCTGCTCGCCGCCGGCACGGATGTCACCGTCGTTGATTCCGGCGGCCACCGCCCTCTCGACGTTGCCGTCTCTCCGCCCAAGCTACAAAGCTAGAAGCTTGCTATGTCCAAGCTCCTCGTTGCTTCCGTCAATGCGCCCGACTGCTGATGGGTGATTTTGGGTTTTATGGTTTTCAAGTGGGAATTGTTACAACATCTTCATCCAAATTCCACTCACTATTTTAGCCCAGATGATGCGGTGCATCTTAATTTGTCAGTTCCATCGATATCTGCCGATGTATCTATTCGATTTAGTGGATTCTTATATTTTGGTTGCCTTAGATCCTGCTAAATATCTTGCCATTACAAATATGTCTGTGCTGCTCATTAACATTTCAGAATGAATTGCCAGAATCTGCTGCGAATATGGATTTAGAAAAGACAGCCGAAGATGCTGAAGGAAGTGAATTGGCAGAGAAAAATAATGAAGATGGAAAGGAAGAGGGCGCACATTTAATGAATGAAAGCAAGAAAGACCCATCTGTGCGAAGATTTGAGCTGCTGGTGGATAGTGGGCTTGGCGAGGTTTGTCATTTTAGATCTGATCAATTATGATATTATGATGTTGGGCTTCCTTTGTTTTGCATTTCATTTACCCAAAAAAATCCCATGCTCAGTTTATCAAGATTCAGCTTTGCTATTTTGGCTAATATTTGTACTGCAAGCTAAGTTGTTCTTGTTCTTTATGAAGAGTCTCATTGATACATGTATTGAAAATGCCGGGGAGTTGCTTAGATCGAATTTTGGCGGAGAAGTCTTGTATGAGGTATGATGTGTGTGGTCCTGCAATGTACCATCTTTGTAGGTTAAATACAATTAACTGTTCATTATACGCTTATCTTGATGTACTCAAGGTTGCCACTGGGGGAGCTGGCAGCATTCTTCAGCAACCATATGGCAATAAGTTGAAAGCTTTAAATGAAGCCATAGCTTCTTGGCTGCGCAGCCAAACACTGACGATTCCGACGATGAACATCTATATGAAAATTTCCATTCTAGCAGGACAATCAAAAAAATTGATACTGGACTCACCTATATTTGCTACTTGTCTACGGAAAATGGCTTTCGAAGGAAGACGTGATACATGGGCTCTTGGTCACAGGTATAATTCCCTTAATGAAGTCATTTAAAGTGCACTATGAAGAATCTCTTGGATTCATTTCATCTATTGGGTTTATTTTTATAGGTGTTGAATCATTTGATGTGGATATGGAGCGGCAAAAAGTGACAGTGAAAGGCAATGCGGATCCGGAGGCTGTATTGAAAACCGTTTCAAAGACAGGAAAGCAGACTTACTTCTGGGAAGAGGCTAATGCTGAAACTGTTGCTGCTTCCAACTGATGTATACAAACTCTTTGAGTTATGGGTGCTACAGTTGCTTTCTTTTTGCTAAACTGGATTTGGCAGTTTTAAATTGCATGCTCTAGATCGTATATAGTGTATACCTTAACTTTATGGGATATGTTGGTAGCTGGAATTTCCATTGTCAAAGATGTTCTGATCCTCTTCTGCAATTTTGGCGTGCAATTTTGTTGGTAGTGTGAACATAGCATTCTGGTAGGCTTGTTTCGAGACTCTGTTTCACAACAAAATTTGGAGTATAATGGGATTGTTGAAGTAATCAAAAAATATTGTCCCAAAATTGAAAAAGAGAAAACCATGATACTTTGCGTTGGCTATGACGAAACGTGACTTTCCATTATAAACAGCATTTCCATGATCAGAACAATATTCGCATGCCGCTTTAGATCAAATGTGTTTCAAGACCGCAATCGGTGATAATAATCTCGGAATAAGGCCGGTTGAATCCTCTTTCTGCAACTACAACCCTTTTCTCCAATCAGTTTGGCCACCCTGTGTACACAAACAAACATCACAAACAGCAAAGCTCAAACACAAACAGCAAAGCTCATCACAAACATTAATCTAAGACTAAGATATCATCAACATCATAACATTATAGAATAAACGATGATTTATAGAATTGACGAATTTATGATAATAGATATGATGACCTAAAGTAAGGAGAGCTACTGACTCCCTCACAGTCATCACTATGCTCATCTTCTCCACCACCTCCATCCCTTCCACCACTTTTCCGATCACTAGCACCGACGAATCCAGCTCCGGAGAATCTCGGGTGACGACGACGAATTCCGTCCCATTGGGCTCTGCTCCAACCACCTCCTCGTCGATCTCCAACTTCCCATTCTTTGCCACTACCTTCAACTTCGACGGGTCTCGCACCAGCAGCCAGCCTCTCCCGCCACATTCTTCGTTCCCGGGCAGCTCTCGTACCTCCTCCTCCACAAGTCGACGAGGTAGCCAGCGGGCCATCTCGGCGTCGACGCCGAAGGGCCGGACGCCGGCGTGTTGGATGTAGCCGGGCATGAGCTTGACGAACTCCTTCCTCCGGTAGCTCGCCCCGGATACTCCGGTGACCAGCTTCGAGAACCTGGCATCGCCAGCGGGTGCTTGGTCGGCATAGAGCCCGACCACTACGCGACCCACTGGCTCGCCGTCGATGGAGATTTCAAAGAAAGCTCTTTTGGCCGTAGCGATGCTCTCCGGTCGGCATTGGTCTTCTTCGCCGGCATTGGGGACGGAGACATCCTCTGCTTTGGCGGCGGCGGATCCGGCGAGGAGGAGAGAAGACGACGGCCACGGGAGAAACAGGTCCCAGCGGGATGGGGAGATCTCGAGCTTGAGCTTGAACTTGAGGTGGTCATCGTGTTGTGGTGGTGAGGAGTGGCTCTTCTGGTGGGAAGGGGATGGTTGGAGAAGAGGTGAAGAGATGAGGTCAAGGCGGTGAGAGGCGTGGAGGCGGTGGGAGGCGGAGGCGGTTTGGAGAGGCTCGGCGCTGCTGCAAGGGTTTGATCCTGGCCGTCCCGATGAACGAACGGCCAGGATGAAAAGTGGCGCAGGTAAAGATTTCCTTCTCGTATCTAATAAGTTCAAAAACACGAAGATCATTTCACTTTCACATACATATATTTGGGGTGTACTTCTCTTAGAAATTAGCTCCAAAATTTATCTTAAGGAAAACAATATCAACCATACCGATCTTAGTGTAATTTTGAGACTTATAGGAGATGCCTTCTTCAATAATTTAATGGTCTTACTACACCACTGATCAGCTACATTTGCATCTTCTTGTTCATGAAAATAGCACTTAGAAATCATTTAAAGTACAAATCTATATACACAATCAAATTAGACGTGAAAAGATTTTTATTGGGAGATAATTTACCAGGGCTCGAATGATCTCCTCGACTGTTTCTTTAGAAAAGCATTTGTTGATTATGCCCATCCTGAGAGCATATACAAGTTAAAACACACTATCAAATCAATTATAAAAAACATTTATAATTGTGTCAAAAGTGAAAATTATTAGATTTACATACATAATTAGAATATTACTTAAAAAATTCACCTAGTTGAACGTATTACACAATTTGATGTGTCAAAAATAGTTTTTAAACCCAAATAAATTTGAAAGGAGTAATTTCATCATATACATAATACTATAGCATATATACAAACCTTAAATAGGGACTTTCTTTAGTGATATTTATTTGTTCACTAAATTTGTCAATAGTTAAAGACACTATTGCTGGATCAACCACATCAATCTTGGAAAGTTTTTCTTCCAATTGAGGCAACCTCTAATCATGCCATAAACCATAATTTTGTAAGTTTGTAATTTAGTTAGCGAAAGAAACAATCTTGATAAAATTTAATTGTCATCTAGCTATCTCAAATTCTCAATAATAAAGAGTAGAAAGAAATTATATTGCATTCAATACATGTGGAAATTGAATGTATCATTATTGTACCATTGATGGAACAAAGTGTGTTGCAAGGCCACATACACACACATTTCACGACCATTCAATCTAGCACCTATAAGGCCATAATATTCTCCTAAAAAATTATAAAATAATAAAAAAAGTTTAGTTTATTTCTTGAACAAAAAAACATACATATCAACATATAAATCATTTATGATCTTATAATAGAAATTGGCTTTATTATAAAAATTCCTGAGACAGGACAAAGTAATTATGTATATATTACCACGATAACCAGCGAGCCTAGATAGAAAGTATGAAGCCCCAACATCTGGAAATAAGCCAATCATTGTTTCGGGTATGGCAAATACCTGTCAAATTAGTCAAGCTTAAATCTGAGTACAAATAGAACTTTAATAGCTAAGTAGATGGAAACAGTAGCTTAAGATAATCTATATATCACCATCTTACACATGATGAAACTTTTTTATATATTGGTAAATAGCAATTATCAAATGAATATTACAGCAGTTTCAGTAGTAATGCGAAAGTGCCCATGTATAGCTAATCCAGCACCTCCACTCATCACAACACCATGAAGAATGGAAACCTTCAAATTAAAAGAACAAATTGTTAAAATCAAAAAAATAAATATGCACTATATAGAAATCAATTGTTAACATAGACGTGCATATCATTCAAGTTTTTTAAGAGTCATACAGTTTACCTGCGGTTTTTTCAGCGTTACATAATCCATGGTTAGTTGTTTCTCATAAAATTTTGCAGCAAATTTCCAACTGCCTGTGATAATAATAACATATATACCATAAGTCAACATAAATATAATATATAGTTTTCATGTACTATAGTATATTGCAGATAAGTATTTCCTAATTTAATCATTAATTTAATTGCTTTCAAGTTTCACAATTTTTTTAACAACTATATAATTATCATATAAATGAGGAGAAAGTACTATTCAAATACCAGAATTAACCATATTAACTCCAGATGCTAAATCTCCGCCGGCACAAAACACTTTTCCATTTCCCTAATTGAAGGAGAAGAAAATAATATGTATTGAGTATGTTCTTACTATGTATGATAAACTTGATGCTTGATGGAATAATTAATAATATTTGTATGAACAAATTAAAAGTAACAAGATTAAGTTGTATTGATTAATTCCACATGCTCACCTTCAAAATAACAAGCTTTACACTCTTATCATGTTCAATAGAATCGTAGATGTCCAGCAACTCTAAAATCTGAATTGAAAAGCATCACTCCTGTAATTAGAATAACCCATATGGTGCACTTATATAAAATATATAAGGAATGAAATGTAGAACAACTTCTGGTTAACGTGCTCAAAATATATTTTTTTAAGAATACCCAATAATAATACCATATTAATATGAAGATCATGAATCATGAAAAATAAAACCATGGCTCTTACCATTCTAAGGGAAAGAGCGTTCAGCTGCTTTGGCCGATTCAATGTTATTGTCTTCAAATTCCCCTTTGTTTGAGTATAAATCTTTCATAAAAAGGGCTCTCATTAATTAAAATAATTGTACAAAGGATTTATAATGTTGATATGTCAAAAAATCCCCAAACAAAGTAAAAGGCAAATAAGAAACCAAGTAAATTGCTTGTAGCTTTATAAAAATTCATTGGAAGGCTTTATACGTTATGACATTTATAGGTTTACAAGATGAGACAAGCCAAACACTCTCCTAGCAATAATTTGGGAAAACCACAAGACTTTTTGACTTTTTAGAAAATGTTCCTGGGTATAAAAAAATGTCTTGGGCTTGAGTTCTTATTTTGGGGGCTTCATAGGCTTCTACCATTGTGTTCTATGCCCATTTGATCACATAAACATCCCATACTAGTTTAGAAGAGACACCAAATTCTCAGTTTTCTCTGCTGGCAACCAACCTCAAGACACAGAAGCTGCAAATTTCAGTCAGATCTAATAGACAAGAAATGTGTGTATTAGGAAATAAACAAATTGCATTGCTTGATCAAACCAGAGCAGGTTTGATTCTGAACGTCAAATGTTGGTGACTACATTACTAGTGGCCGAAGCAGATCAGGAGAAAACATACATGATCAAAACTAGAAGGGATGGAAACAATGGGTGGTGGAGAGATTACCAAGTCCTTGGCACCGATGTACTCCATGCTGAAAGCCATGGGAGCTAGAATGCCAAGCTAGACAATAGACAATATCTAGCAGAGTGCAACTTCTTCCTAGCTAGAAACTCTGTCAATGGTTCTAATTTATAGTAACAGACTACCTGTACATGTTCTACTGAAAATAAACTTATAATAAGCAACTTTGAATATAATTAGTCACTTGACAATGAATAGTTTTACACATTTTTATTTCTGAGATTAGTGGTATTAAACTTTGAGAAGTTTAGCATTGGGATCGTTTATTGTATGCTATTGACGATCACATTCATGCAATAGATAAGAGAGAAAATCACATCAAACTACAGATCCTGACAACGTATAAATGCACCATAGATTCATGAGAAGCCCTTTATCTCTGATGGCAACCAACCTCAAGACACAGAAGCTGCAAATTTCAGTCAGATCTAATGGACATGAAATGTGTGTATTAGGAAATAAACAAATTGCATTGCTTGATCAAAGCAGAGCAGGTTTGATTCTGAACGTCAAATGTTGGTGACTACATTACTAGTGGCCGCAGCAGATCAGAAGAAAACATACATGATCAAAACTAGAAGGGATGGAAACAATGGGTGGTGGAGAGATTACCAAGTCCTTGGCACCGATGTACTCCATGCTGAAAGCCATGGGAGCTAGAATGCGAAGCTAGACAATAGGCAATATCTAGAAGAGTGCAAATTCTTCCTATCTAGGAACTCTGTCAATGGTTTAGCAGGGCCAACAGTTCTGTTCTAATTTATAGTAACAGACTACCTGTACATGTTCTACAGAAAATAAACAAGTGAAATTATAATAAGGAACTTTGAATATAATTAATTGTTGGTTTAATCTCACATGAGTCATAAATGATATTGGTGAGTTGTATATTAGCTAATAAGAAAACATTATTTATTGAGATGTCTTTTAGTTTGCCTCGTGGTATGTTGGCCCGAATTAGAATCTCTTAGAATTTTACTATAATACGTAGACTTAGAATGCACGAAGGTGAGATTATTCAGTTGGTTAATATTTGGACTAATATGTGGACATAAAATGTATGAAGGGGAGATTATTCAGTTGGTTTGCCTTAGAGTATGTCAACCTGAGTTAGAATCTCTATAAATTTACTATAACATGTGGACTTAACATTGTTGGGTTCTCTCTTAAAACTTTACTATAATATGTGGACCTAATATTATTGAGTTAATCTCACATCAGTTGCGAATGGTATTGGTGACTTGTATATATTGTTGCCGTAACATGTTGACCTAACATTGTTGGGTTTTTTTGAACTTTACTATAACATGTGAACCTAACATTATTAGGTTAATCTCACATCAATCGTGAATGGTATTGGTGACTTGTATATATTGTTGAGTTAATCTCACATTTACTATAACATGTGGACCTAACATTGTTGGGTTATCTCCTTAAATTTTTTTATAACATGTGGACCTAACATTATTGGGTTAATTTTACATCAATTGTGAATAGTATCGGTGACTTGTATATATTGTTGAGTTAATCTTACATCAGTTGGTATTAATGACTTATATATTGGGTAATGGAAAAGGCTTATTTTTTTAGTTAATTTTTAGATTAAGAAAAGCTTATGAAACCTGTTTCATGTCCCTATTAGTGTAAGACCCACGATTTGAGTCAGGGTTTTATATTCAGAACCGGTCGGTTCGACCGTTATTTTTGAGTCAAGTCAGTTTTAGAATACGTGTAATGAGCCGACGCCGGTCTCGTGTATGAGCCATGAGGGTCATGTGTACCCAAATATATGATGATAACGTCATGAACACACCAGAAAAGAATGAGTTATCAGAATATATGAGAGTATGCAGTTCATTTTTTTTATTATGATATATAATGGATCGTAGAATTAATTTTAGGCCGTTTACCGCGTTAGGACTCGTTACGGGCATTTTGGGTGGGTTGATAGTTCTAGAGAATATCATTATAATTTTTTTTGATATTGTTTGATTTTACGGGATTTTTTCCGATTTTTATGAATTTTTTAGGATTTAATACGACTTAGTTATTATACTTGATTCGAGCCGGAGACGAGTCGAGTCTTAATTACGAGTTTGCCACCCAACTATCTCTTCTCCACCCCCGACCTTTCTCCCCCACACCCAAACCCTAGCCGCCGCACGCCCCTATTCGCGCGCCACCGCCGCCACGGCCGACGCCGCCTGGCCGTCGATCGACGCCGCCCAACCCGGCCACGACGTCGCCCTACCGCCCCGACCAGGCCCGGCCACGGCGTCGCCCTATCGCCCCGACCAGGCCCGGCCACGAGCTGGCCGCCGTGACGCGAGGAATCACCGCGGTGACGCAGCGCTTGGGTCGCCGATCGCGCCGCCGCCGACCGTCGCCACCACGATCAGGTGGTCGGCTCGACGTCCTCGACCCCTCAGCTGCCTTTCCCGACCGGAGGAGAGGCCATCGCCGGCCTAGCCGGCCGGATCTAGCGACCCATCGCCGCCGCTCCATCTTATGCATTTTTCGGTGAGCTACCACCTCCGTTGGCCGCGTCGACCTCGTAGATGAGTCGGGCTCGCCGAGCCGGTTCCGAGGGTACCCAACACGACCACTTTCCGGCCAGTAGACGCCGCCGGCGATTGTCGCCGAAAAACCATCGGAAGCCGCCGAAAAACCGCCGGCAGCTGCCAGAAAACAACTGGAAAATTGGAATTTCTGGAATTCACTAGAATTCATTGAATCTTCCGCGAGGCTCACCCAATCGAGCCCGATCGAGTTTCGGACGCCGATGAGCGCCGAATTCGAGCTCCGAGACGCGCGACGAAACCCTAGCCGTCGCCGATTGCCGACTACGTGAGGTATAATTACCTCCGATTGATTTATTTAAAATTGATTATTGTTAGCACAACATGCTAGGACTAATTATTGATGTGATTAATGCTTAATTACGAATGAAGTGATAAGAGACATGATTTGATGAATAGTGCTTGAATGTGAGTGATCTAATGAGGTAGATCGAGTTGAGCATGCTAATCGAGTAATGCAACTTAGGAAAAATACAATAAAATTGGTAGGAATAGGATGAGTAGAATTATTTTCATATTTATGATTATTGATTGTGATTGATGTTTATTGAGTTTGATGCATCATTTAGTTAGCGGGCGTTAGTATTTAGTTTTGATGTGTAGGTACGGAGTAGGAGCTCGCCGCCTAGGTACGATGACACGCTTGGAGCTTCTACCAGGTCCGTTTAGGACTCGTCTGTTTTACTCTTTTCTATTGTATGTTTATTTTAATGCCTACAGGACGAGTTAAGTGGTGCTATATCGGATCCCACTTAATTCGGGCCATTTAACCGAATAGTTTTCCGAATTAATAACCCATCGAGGATGAGATCCCTCGAGGATGATTTCGAAAACAAGATCCACCACAAGTTGCCTTCGGGCCTATTATATAAATCCCTACCCAGCCCTATATATATGTAGTTTTCGCATTTTCAGTGAGACGAGAGATGGAGAAATCGACTGCACGTACCATGCAGAGGATGCCGTGACAGTCAAAGCGGGCTCTGGATTAGTGCCAGCGGACTGTTCCATTCCCGAGGGATCATGACAACTCCGCGTTTGAGTTCCTCACACCCGGAGAACGTGGAGGTATACGGGTACTGTTAAGTACAACGCATGTCCGGACTTGTGGTTCAAAGGGTACTAAAGGTGACTGCCTGAGAGTACTCGGCCTTCGTGCTCAAGGCCAGGAGAAATATAGAGGTACGGAGAGGGCTTAGGATAAAGTTTCACGAGAAGTACTGAAAAAGAAGTGCCGAGAGCGGCACAGTACCAGCAGCAGATCAGTAAGTTCGGGATGCTACCGGGTCTGCAGCCCAGTGGCTCCTCAGTAGTGCCCTTCAGAGTGTTCACGTGGAGTATATGATGTTTTCTTTCATATGAGAGTTTGCTCTCATAGCCAGCTTGTTATAGTTATTTTATTTTCTGGACCAGTAACACTTGTCACTGACGTGTTTTTATACTATATGTAGGTAATAATCACGAGTTAGAGGAGTCAGTTTGGACGGAGGAGCCAGTTTGGACGGAGGAGCAATGAAGTCTTGTGCACACACACATGTTAGATTTCTGAATGAGGTCTTGTGGACGGAGGAGCGAGTTTAGACTTTCTACTATATGTTAAATTTATAACCTCTATGTAATAAAAATAAAAATATATTGTATCATATAACTTTCTACTATATGGCTCAAGGTGACGGTCGATGCCAACTGTTGATTTTGATATGACAAGATCAAAGCATTGGATGTCATAGGTAGAGTGGACACTCTCATAAGCTTATGACATAATTTCATACACGGCAAGTGAACTTAATCAGGCTTTCATGATTCTTCACTCCGGGAATCTCACATGCAGCCATGGAAATCTCCATGGAAAATACAGAGATTAATCGAAAAGGAAAGGGAAGAGTGGGGAGGGAAGAAATGTAAAAAATAAAACTGTTGCACAAGGTATATACTAGCCTTGGGCATTTTCTAGAACACACAAGTAATATACTTATTCTTGGGCACTTTCACATGTTCAATAGTGCCTGACATAGACATTATACTCGACGATGGCATCGTAAGTAGTGAGATTAATAAAATAAGTTTGAGCCAGAGCGTAGCCTCGAGCCCACCGGAAAAGCCCACTGCCACCAAGCACCGGCAACTCCCTCACCTTCGTGAAGATGGCGTTCCTGGCCAAGATGCTAAGATTGCTACCATTGTACTTCCCAGTAATGAACGCTAAGTTCATTACCATAAGGAGGCCAACATCATGTTGTGAGGCAGAAGCGTAGATCCCCTGGCATCTTCCCAGGAGCTTAGACTTTGGATCCGGTGACACCGTCAAGGGGTCGTCGATGATCATCACTTCGCCGAAGCTGATGGGAGAGACGGTGGTGCGGGCTCTGGCCACTTCCATCGCCGTGGGGTGGCGCCCGCTGATTGTGTCATGGAAGTAGAAGTGTAAGTGGGTCAGCTTCTCCTTCCGGTAATGGAATGTGGGGCGTGGCTTGCCGGCAGCGGCCGTGGACACACAGACGATGACGGAAAGGACGATGAAGATATTTATGGTGAGTACCAGTGAAGGGAAGTTGGTGGTAGCCATTGGACGTGCCAGAAATATGAAGTGCAACTGCCAATGTGTGAGGAACTAGTATTAGAGCTAGCTGGTTGGTACAGGGAACGCTTGTTACAAGGACTCTTATAAAGATGAGGATTGACAAATGTGGTAGGACATTGAAATTTAATTTTGTCTACTAACCCAATACCCGATTAAATTAAAATAATAAAAAGTTACTGCATTTTATACTAATAAAAAATGACCATGACAAAGATTAATTGGTTGTGCTAAACATTTTTATTTATGAGAGCAGTGATATGGTTTATTGCATGCTATGGACGACCAGAATCATGCAATAGGTTGGAGAAAAAATCACATCAAACTATGTTCATAGTCGTGTATCACGTTTTCCTTCAAGAAATAAGTTCGCAACTGTTTCGCCTTTCTTTCTCGAGAGCATCTTTTCTTTTTCCGTCGTCACTGTTATAAAATATATAGGACAACAATGATTTATTTCATATAGACAATAAAAATTTGAAAGCACGTGAAATGGTATAAGCGCAGTCCATTGTTACCTGAACCGCTGAAAGGTCAAATTTACCACATACGATTATTCAGTGATTATAAGATTCTTATTTTTTCTGTGACACATTTTTCATATGACATCATGATGTGACACATCATCACCCGCAGGCAATAGAGCAAAATATTTTATTTCTTATGGGCAATAGGATTTTGAAAGCACGTGAAATGGCAAAGCGCAGTCCATTGTTATTGGAACCGCTGAGTGGGGGAGCATTTGAAAGTCCATTATTAGCAGTTGAAATGTATGGGACCCGTCATTTATAAGCCGGTTTCTCTACTCTCTCTCTCTCTCTCTCTTATTATTTATTTTTTATATTTTTTTCTTCGGGTATTTATAAGCTGGTTTCGATGTTGACAAGCAGGTCAGTCCAAAGTGGGCGAACATGCCCCCTCATTTTACCCTTTATTATAAAATATCAAGTTGGACTTATGAATTATGTGTAAATATAAAGGTCTAAGAGTGGCGTGGTACTTGTGCCATGACAATAATACAAGAAAAAGGATTCCTCATGCACGTATATTTTTACCTTAGTAATAAAATATGGACGTACAAATTGAGTTGATTGCTCGGATAAATTTTTGAATATCAAGTAACCCAGCATCAATATTTGTATTCTAATCTGATCAATTTTGAATGTTTTTTATTATTTTTATTTATTATTAACTGATGCAAATCTAAAGCGAAGCTACTGTATTCATAGTCATTTTTTAGATATTGTTAGGTCCAACTTGATTCGAATATTTTAACCTAATTTCACAAACAAAGCAATTCAAATAAAAACAATTGCCTCATTTCTTAAAGATGTTTTTAGGAAGCACGATTGCAAAAATACTATCTATATGATTTAGATACATATTAGATCAAATTCATGATATGTTAAATATACATGGAACAATACACATCTAAATCCAAACCTAATCTAATATGTTCCCAATGAGTCAGATCTGACTTCAATATTTTAATATCGAATACCTGAACATCTCTACACATAATTTTGATTTTAGAACTTGTTTTTCATTCGAAAAATTAGACTAGCTTAACTCGGCTTCACAAACATCTAAGTCAAATTACAAACAAAAATCAATTTCCTCAATTTTATTGAATATCTCGATTGACTTACCATGATGAAAGATACAAAACTATAAAGTATTTCATTTTCATCATCAATTGATTTGTTTTTGCCATGTCAAACGATATAAATTTAAATATTATATGTTATACTCTTCTCTCACTATGTATAGGACAAATGATTTGGGATTTATGAAATATTTTCTTAACATTCAATTAACACAAAAGAAATGTACAATTTTCATTTCTCGACAAAAATATTTTGATGATTCATGAAAACAATTCATTATGTATACATACAAATTTTCTCAAGTTACTTGTAATTTTGGGTTAAGTGGCTCATGCCGTGATATATAGGTTCATTATCAAAAAGATAGGGCAAATGTTATAATGGTAAGAGCAAAAATTTTGAATAATATAATGCTGGAATGGGGAATTATATAATTATATATATTTCAATCTACAGAAGGATAGTAGAGGCTCCAACTAATTAGTCGCTTCATCTACCATTTAGTTGAAACAAAAGAACAACAAAATAAAAATTATGGAATAACTTTTATCTTTAAATTGTGCTATAGTTTTAAATATCATTTAGGTTATCATACCAGATTATTACTTAGTGCATTATATATTTGGCTTAACCAAGTCGAACTGGTTTCAAAATAATTGTTTTATTAAATATTAATAATGTATTTAGTCATTAATATCTAATCAAATGTCAGATTGAATAATGTTGTTTTTGCCAAAAAAATGGATTTCATGAAAATTTTAAATTAAAAAATAAGGTACAAATTTCATATCAGTACACAGTACACTGGTAGGACCAGATGGTACAATATAGTATTTAAAATTATGCATCATACTATTTTAAAAAACAAAAGCATAATTTAAAAAAATAAATTTAAAATCAGATGGAAAGAGGTTATTAGCTGTAAAAAGATAGGTAAATAGGAAAGGAGGGGAGTGGATGGCTAAGAATTTATTTAGAGAAGTTTCCTCTATTGCCTGATTGCCTACTTTCTTCTCCATCCCTTGCTAGTTTGGAAACAAAAAAAATACTTACTTTAAATAGCACACTAACGTAGAGAATAATCATGTACCTCACATTTTGGTAACTTAGAGAATACATCTGGATCAAAATCACTCAATCAGCTATTTTATGATAGCAGGTCAACCTTATTGATCATATTATTCACGAAACTTAACATGAAAATAGACTATTTACATCTTTGAAAGGATAATCGATCTAGGTGGCAACTCCAATTCCTTCCACTCTTTGTCATTTATTTTGTCGAAGTACAATTCTACCCGTGCATCGTCAACCATCTCCAAGTTCGAAGGCTCCCACTACAATAATAGTAATTTAACTTGGTAAAAAAGAAATGCACAAATCAAAAAATAAAATATTTGTTAGAATAAGTAAAATATTTTGTCAGAATAAGTATTATTTGCATACTTGTGGCTTGTTGTCCTTATCCAATAGTAAGGCTCTACAACCCTATAATATAGTTCACCAAACAAAAAATATTTCATTATGTTAAGACATTTAAAAAAATTTCATGAATTTTAATTTACTAGCTAGATACCTCATAGACATCTTTGCTAATATCTCCTCTCCATACATGGCATACTATTCTATATTCTCTACGAAGGCACTGTTCTATGCTTTGTTTTCTTCCTTCTCGTATCTAATAAGTTCAAAAACATGAAGATCATTTCACATTCACATACACATATTTGCGGTGTACTTCTCTTAGAAATTAGCTCCAAAATTTATCTTAAGGAAAACAATATCAACCTTACCGATCTTAGTGCAATTTTGAGACTTGTAGGAGATGCCTTCCTCAATAATTTAATGGTCTTACTACACCACTGATCAGCTACATTTGCATCTTCTTGTTCCTGAAAATAGCACTTCGAAATCATTTAAAGTACAAATCTATATACACAATCAAATTAAATGTTAAAAGATTTTTACTGGGAGATAATTTACCAGGGCTCGAATGATCTCCTCGACCGTTTCTTTAGAAAAACATTTGTTGATTATGCCCATCCTAAGAGCATATACAAGTTGAAACACACTATCAAATCAATTATAATAAACATTTATAATTGTGTCAAATGTGAAAATTATTAGATTTACATACATAAGTAGAATATTACTTAAAAAAATTCACCTAGTTGAACGTATTACACAATTTGATGTGTCAAAAATAGTTTTTAAAACCGAACAAATTTGAAAGGAGTAATTTCATCACATAAATAATACTATAGCATATATACAAACCTTAAATATGCACTCTCTTTAGTGATATTTATTTGTTCACTAAATTTGTCAATAGTTGTAGACACAATTGCTGGATCAACCACATCAATCTTGGAAAGTTCTTCTTCCAATTGAGGCAACCTCTGATCATCCCATAAACCATAATTTTGTAAGTTTGTAATTTAGTTAGTGAAAGAAACATTCTTTTTAAAATTTAACTATCATCTAGCTATCTCAAATTCTCAATAATAAAGAGTAGAAAGAAATTATATTGCATTCAGTACATGTGGATGTGATTGAATTTATTTATATATATTTACTACTAAATTCAATGTATTATTATTGTACCATTGATGGAACAAAGTGTGTTGCAAGGCCGCAAACACACATTTCACGACCATTCAATCTAGCTCCCGTAAGGCCATAATACTCTCCTAAAAAATTATAAAATTATATAAAAAAAGTTTAGTTTATTTCTTGAACAAAAAAACATACATATCAACATATAAATCATTTATGTGCTTATAATATAAATTATCTTTATTATAAAAATTCTCGACAGGTGGCAGAGTGATTATGTATATATTACCAAGATAACCAGGGAGCCTAGATAGAAAGTATGAAGCCCCAACATCTGGAAATAAACCAATCATTGTTTCAGGCATGGCAAATACCTGTCAAATTAGTCAAGCATAATTCTGAGTACAAAAAGATGTCTAATAGCTAGGTAGATGGGAATAGTAGGTTAAGATAATCTATATATCACCATTTTACATATTATGAAACTCTTTTATGTATTGGTAAATAGCAATTATCAAATGAATATTACAGTAGTTTCAGTAGCAATGCGAAAGTGCCCATGTACAGCTAATCCAGCACCTCCCCCATCACAACACCATGAAGAAGGGAAACCTTCAAATTAAAAGAACAAATTGTTAAAATCAAAAACATAAATATGCATTATATAGAAATCAATTGGTGACATAGACTTGCATATCATTCATGTTTCTTAAGAGTCATACAGTTTACCTGCGGTTTTTTCAGCGTAGAAATTACATAATCCATGGTTAGTTGATTCTCATAAAATTTTGCAACAAATTCCCAAGTGCCTGTGATAATAATAACAAATATACCATATGTCAACATAAATATAATATATACTTTTCATGTAATATTGCATATTACATATAAGCATTTCCTAATTTAATCATTAATTTAACTGCTTTCAAGTTCCACAAATTTTTAACAACCATATAATTATCGTATAAATGAGTACAAGTATTATTCAAATACCATAATTGACCATATTAACTGCAGCTGCTAAATCTCCGCCGGCACAGAACGCTTTTCCATTTCCCTAAGTGAAGGAGAAGAAAATAATATGTATTCAATATGTTCTTACTATGTATTATAAACTTGATGCTTGATGGAATAATTAATTAATATTTGTATGAACAAATTAAAAGTAACAAGATTAAGTTGTATTGATTAATTCCACATGCTCACCTTCAAAATAACAAGCTTTACACTCTCATCATGTTCAATAGAATCGTAGATGTTCAGCAACTTTAAAATCTGAATTGAAAAGCATCACTCCTTTAATTAGAATAACCCATATGATGCACTTATATAAAATATATAAGGAATGGAATGTAGAACAACTTCTGGTTAATGTACTCAAAATACATTTTTTTAAGAATACCCAACTATAATACTATATTAATATGGAGATCATGAATCATGAAAAACGAAAGCACGGCTCTTACCATTCTAAGGGAAAGAGCATTCAGCTGCTTTGGCCGGTTCAATGTTATCGTCTTCAAATTCCCTTTTCTTTGAGTAGTAATCTTTCATAAAAGGACTCTCATTAATTAAAATAATTGTACAAGGAATTTATAATATTGATATATCAAAAAAATACCCAAACAAAGTCAAAGGCAAATAAGAAACCAAGTAAATTGCTTCAGCTTTATAAAAATTCATTGGAAGACTTTATACGTTATAACATTTATAGGTTTAAAGGGTGAGGAACATTCAATTTTTCACCTCTCAATTTTTTACAAGATAAGACAAGCCTAACAGTCACCTAGAGTATTAAAACCAGAGGACTTTTCTACTTTTTCGAAAATGTTCCTGAGTATTAAAAAAATGTCTTGGGATTGAGTTCTTATTTTGGGTGCTTCATAGGCTTCTACCATTGTGCTCAAAGCCCATTTGATCACATAAACAGCCCATACTAGTTTAGAACAGACACCAAATTCTCAGTTTTCTCTCCCTTGCCTCTGAAGACAAGGGAAAAGCCCTTTATCTCTGCAGACAACCAACCTTAAGACACAGAAGCTGCAAATTTCAGTCAGATCTGATCTAATGGATATGAAATGTGTGTATTAGGAAATAAACAAGTTGCTTTAGTTGATCAAACCAGAGCAGGTTTTATTCTGAACGTCAAATGTTGGTGACTACTTACTAGTGGCCGATGCAGATCAGGAGAAAACATACAGGATCAAAACTAGAAGGGATGGAAACAATGGTTGGTGGAGAGATTACCAAGTCCTTGGCACCGATGTACTTCATGCTGAAAGCCATGGGAGCTAGAATGCCAAGGTAGACAATAGACAATATCTAGCAGAGTGCAACTTCTTCCTAGCTAGAAACTCTGTCAATGGTTTAGCGGTCCAACAGTTATCTGTTCTAATTTATAGTAACAGACTACGTGTACATGTTCTACTGAAAATAATCGCGTGAAATTATAATAAGCAACTTTAATATAATAAGTCACTTGACAAAGATTAGTTGGTAGTGCTAAATATTTTTATTTATGAGGTTAGTGATACTTATGTTTGAGAAGTTTAGCATTGACCTCGTTCATTGTATGCTATGGACGACCACAATCATGCAAAATATAGGAGAAAAAATTCACATCAAACTACAGATCCTGACAAGTTATATATGTCAGATCGCCACGCAATATGCACCATAGATTCGTATTCGCGTGTCGCATTTTCTTTCAAGAAATAAGTTCGCAACCTGTTTATCCTTTCTTTCTGAGAAGCATCTTATCCTCCAAAGAACGAAATCTTGTCGAGTACAATTCTAGTTGATCTAGTTGAAGGGATAATTGATCTAGTCGGCAACTCTAACTCCTTCCACTCTTTGTTATTCTTTTTTCGGAGTACAATTCTACTGGTGCATCGCCAACCATCTCTAACGTCGAAGACACCCACTACAATAATAGTACTTTAACTTAGTAAAAAAGAAATGCTCAAATCAAAGAATAAAATACTTGTTAGAGTAACTTTCATTTGCATACTTGTGGCTTGTTGTCCTTATCCAGATCTCTACAACCTTATAATATAATTCACCAAACAAAAAAATGTATTAATGTTAAAGGCGTTTAAAAAACTATGTTCGTTAATTTTAATTACCAAAAACCTCATACAGATCTTTGCTAATATCTCCTCTCTATACATGATAGACTGTTGTATATTCTCTGCAAAAATACTCATTCTCGTATATAAGAACTTCAAATATAAGATCATTTTACACATATATACACACTATACACATTCTTGTGGTGTATTTCTCTTACACTAGTAAAAAATTGGTATAAATAATAAAATCTTTTATTTTTTTCAACTTTCTATTATATATATAATTTTTAATCCATATGTAAAAAAATAAAAATATATTGTATCACATACCATCTTAAAAATGACTTTGATAGAAATATTTTCGAACACCCACACCCACACACACATATAGATAGATAAATAAAATTTTATATTATTTATTTATTTTTTATATAAATTAATTTTTACTATTTTAACATTAAATAATGTTATTTTCTAATGTGATTTTTTCACATCATCAAATAACCAGTAAATTGCAAGTGTATTATGTCATCACTTAATAGTATTTGTCTAATAGTTTTAGTTTTGAGGTTGGTTAAGGGATATTTTTTTGAAATAAGTGGGATTATATAATGACTTGACTTAATCCAAGGTGGCTAGCTAATTGATGATTTAAATCATTTCAAGGAGACTAATTAATTGATTTTTTTCTAACAATATTCATTAGTTCTCTTCAAAGAAACGCGAATAAGTCACTTAACAAAGATTATTTAGTTCAACTAAACCATTTTTCTTATAAGGTTAGTTGTACTAACCTTCGAAAGCTTAGCATTGACTTCATTTATTGTATCCTTCCTATATGCGACCTCAATATATATGTTATTGGGTTTATCCTACATCATGTTTGTACGTGACTAGTAACTTGTATATAGACTAATGAAAAAACCTTATTTCTTAAGCTAGCTTTTAGATTAAGAGATGCCAATGAAACTTATTGCAAATCCCTTTTGGGGGCCCATTGGACCAAATAGTGGTATTAGAGCTTGATTAATTTTGGTGAGCCTAGTTGGTTTTGAGCATGATTGGTTTTGGTGTTTTCTGTCTCCTAAAACTTTACTATATCAGGTCCAAATTTTGGTTTTGGTGTTTTTTGTCTCCCAAAATTTTACTATATCGGGTTTAAATTAGAGTCTTTTGAAACTTTATTATATTGGATAGTATGATGTTTGGTTTTGGTGTTTTCTGTCTCCCAAAATTTTACTGTATCGGGTCTAAATTAGAGTCTCCTGAAACTTTACTATATCGGGTAGTATGATGTGTGAGGGGAAAGTTATTGTGTTTATCCCATATTATATTTAGAGGCGTCTGGTGATTTGTATATAAAATAATGAGAAAGTTTTATTCTTTAAGCTAGTTTTTAAATTAAGAAAGGTCCGTAAAACTTATTGGAAGCCTATTTTAGGGGCCCATTGGGCCCAACATATGTGACATCAACATCATCATGCGACCCAAGCTTGTTAATTAAAAAACACATCATCATGTGGCATCACAACATCCCAAGTTGTAAGAAATTTTAATACGCCAGAAAGAGTCTTAGAGAGGAACACACGGGTGTCTCCTTTATCAGATGTTGGTGGCC
Source organism: Piper betle (assembly GCA_033002965.1). NCBI lineage: Eukaryota > Viridiplantae > Streptophyta > Magnoliopsida > Piperales > Piperaceae > Piper > Piper betle. The sequence continues at coordinate 563 of JAURVB010000068.1, read as the reverse complement.
GGTGACCCAAAAAATAGGTTTATCGCCACCACTTATCATGCCGATGTCACATGATGATGTGTTTTCAAATTAACAAGCTGGGCAAGGTCTAATTTTATTGATCAGTTTACGAATAAGTCATGTTTTTTTTTATTTTTGTCACTCCAAGAAATAAGGATAAGGCCATCTTTTTTCCCCCCAAAGAGTAAGACCATGCTGGGAAGTACTCGACATCATCATGCGACCCAAGCTTGGTAATTAAAAAACACATCATCATGTGACATCACAACATCCCAAGTTGTAAGAAATTTTAATACGCTAGAAAGAGTCTTAGAGAGGAACACACTCGTTTGTCTTCTATATCTGACGTTGGTGGCCGGTGACCCAAAAAATAGGTTTATCGCCACCACTTATCATGCTGATGTCACATGATGATGTGTTTTCAAATTAACAAGTTGGTCAGGGTCTAATATTATTGATCAGTTTACGAATAAGTCATGTTTTTTATTTTTGTCACTCCAAGAAATAAGAGTAAGATCATGGTTTTTTTTATGCAAAGAATAAGACCATGTTGGGAGGCAAGT